>ML790077.1:496624-513045 GCA_009831015.1 Picea engelmannii
GATGAGTTGGCACATACATGAGGTGTATAGTTGATGATGTTGGTACATATTGATGAGTCATAGTTTATGTATATTTGATACATTATTGGTACATATTTGGTGCATGGTTGATGCGCTCGTTGATGGTACAGGTTGAGGTACAAGTTGGTGCACGGTTGATGCACTTGTTTATGGTACAGTATGATTACAGATTGTTTGGTACAGGTTGATGCATGGTTGATGCACTTGTTTATGGTACAGGTTGATTACAAGTTGATTGGTACAGGTTGTTACAGTGGTATATCTCACAGTGATAGTGTGACAGTGATTCCATCATTCTACTTCTACATCAGGGAGGTTGGACGGGGCAAGGACAAGCAGTTGTAGCCACCCTCCAGTTGTAGTCGGAGAACATAGGGGGTTGTGGCCTCCTTCTGGTTGTAGCCAGAGAATTGGGGAGTTGGAGCTTCCCTTAGCTTATAGCCTGAGAAACTAGGGGGTTGGAGCCTCTTTCCAGTTGTAGCTGGAAAACAAAGGAAGTTGGTATAACACTTGTATTTTATGGTGAAAAAGGACTAAATTTCTCTATTAATGATTCACCCCCCCCCCCTCTTAGTAATCCAACATATATTAGACTGAACATGTCAACAGTAGTGTCTATTGGCACAACAGGGCTGACCTCAATAACTTAAAATATCATTAATAATTTCCATATTAATTATCTTTTAAATTAATTATCTTTCACTTTATGGTGGCGTCGACATGTATCCTTTACATCACAAATAGGGTTACAGGTAAGTCTCACTCTTGTACAATATAGCAAGGGATATCATACACCCACTAGTGCTCAGCCACTAGGGGCACATCCATCTATTCTCATCCATAGGGATGTCCACATCTCTATATACTGTGTCTCACAAGAGAACCACACTCACTAGTTCTCGACCACTAGGATCACGTTCACCTGTGCTCAGCCATAGGCACGTCCAACTCAACAAAACTTCTTTCTCACTGTGTTGCACAGGAGAATCATTTGGAGTATCACATCATCTCAACTCTATGCACAGAGGAGGCTAATACATCGTTTCATCTCGGTCTTCGGAATGATGCACCCAACTCATGGGATTTTCCACACATTCACCTGTGCTCAGCCACAAGAACGTCCAACTCAGTAGATCTTCTTTCTCACTGCGTTACATAGGAGAATCATCTAGAGTATCATCTCAACTCTCAACACAGAGGAGGCCAGCATAATGTTCCAGTTCTATCTCATATAGGAACCACACACCCATCTCATGGGAACACCCAACTCATGGGCTCTCTCTCTGGTCAACTCACTCAGTCTGTGTTCTGGAGGATGTCTCATGCAGCTATAATCATCAACATTATTCTCTCAGCAAAATTTGGAACAAATCTTCGAATGAAATCTATCTTGCCAAAGAACAATTGAAGGGTCTTTTTGTTAGCAGGGGGGCGTACATCCTTGGTAGACTGGATCCTTTTTGGATCAAAATAGATTCCCCCTTCTGAAACTATGTGCCCCAATAAATTTCCTTCGTCTATCCCAAAAATAGACTTTTTAGGGTTTAGGGAAATACCATATTTCCTACACCTTTCAAAGACAATTATGAGGTGTGAGATATGATCTTTCCTCTCCTTTGACATGACTGTGAGATCATCTTGGTAAATTTCTATAATCTTCTGGATTAGGTCCCTAAAGTCAAAGCCCATTTCTCTTTAAAAAGTTGAACCCGCATTCATAAGGCCAAAAGGCATTCTTAAGTACATGAATGTTCCCCATGGTGTAGTAAATGTCATTTTGAGTTGATCCTCCCTTTTGAGTAACACTTGATTGTATCTAGAAAATCCATCTAGCATAGACATCATGCCTTCCCCAGTGACCCTTTGTAGTAAATGTTCCATATTTGGGAGGGGGTAATTGTCCTTTAGTGATAGTTGGTTAAGGTTTCGAAAATCAACTCAAAAGCAAATATCACCACTCTTCTTTCGAACAACTACCAAATTAGACAGCCATGACAAATACCTAATGGGGACTATGATACCAACTTCTACCATCTTTTGGAGTTTTTTTTGTATCTGATTTTCCAACTTAGGGTTAATATGCCTTAGTTTTTGTCGAAAAGGTTTGGCTACTTCTGTTAAGGGTATGGTGTGTTGGATGGCATCACTCTTGTAAGCTTTCAAGCCATCATAAGTCCAAGCAAAGGAATCCTTAAATTCTCTTATGAGGTCAAGTATTTCATTTCTCTCCTTCTAAGTAGTACCCTCCCCTATCTTTACCATTCTTGGGTCTATCTCGGTCCCAATATTGAATTCCAAGACCTTATATGTTTGTTGTTTGGGGTTTTTTCCTTTGTAAATATCATGTCTATCAAAGAGTTATTCCAAAGGAATGCACCCTTTTGGTAGAGTATTGTTTTGAAGATCCATGGACTCAGCCAAGAAATTTACTTGTGAATCAATGAACTCTCTACTATTCTCCATGAAACTAAGTATTTGACTGTCATCCTCAAAAACTTCCCAATGATCTAAGTTATCAGGGATTGATGATCTAAATAGAACCTCAATTTTGCACAAATTTTGGAGGGGGGCTTAACAAGGTTGTAAGGTGGATGCTGAGATAGCCAGGGCATCTACTACGTAATTTTCCTCTCTGGGGAATGCTTCAATTGACACCACCTCAAAATATTTTGCAACACGCCTTTCAAAGTCTTGGTATCTTTTGAGTCTCTAATTCTTTGTGGCAAAGTTGAGTAGTACTTTTGAAACTACTAGGTCTGAATCACCAATGACCCTCAAGTGCCCTATACCCCTATCAATGGCCAAATTAAGACCTATGATTAGAGCCTCATACTTGGAAACATTTTTCATGCAATGATATGCAAGCCTATAGGAGTAGAAAAAGGTTTCTTTCGAAGGGGCAATTAGGACAATGCCTGCCCCTAAACCAAAACTAGAGTGAGCACCATCGAATTCTAAGGTCCATATTCCTTCACGTGTTTTGCAAGGTTCATATTTTGAATCTCCTCCTTGAACAAACCAACTCTATACTCCATTGTTTACACAGAGGATTTGATCAGTGGGTTCTTTGGAGGCTTCAATGAGGCATCCAGTGATAGGTTCCTTGTGAAGGGTGATAAATACTCCCTCAGATGGGGCATAATGGATTTGGATCCTTGGTCTTGAAATTTTCCACCTAGTTTTTCTACCAAGTCTTTGCAGAGCAAGATTCCCCAACTACTTAATGTGTCTATTACTATTACATCAATCTTGAAAGAGACATCACAGAAAGTATGGAAGGAAACCACCAAGTCTTTGATAAGACCACGTGTAATAGATCTCGTGTATCATTATATGGTCGTAATATACTAAGTGCCATTTGATGCATGACCCTTTGAGTCATGATGTTTCTAGAAGTATCTGGGTCAAAAATGCAATTATGGAGAAGGAAATCATTTATTTGGAGGGTAACATAAAAAGGTGTGGGTTCACTGTATTTTGTCCCAATGCTTCCAACATGAAAAATGACCGGGAAGTATTCTTACAAATCATATTCCTCAATGATTTGTGAAGGTGAACATTCAATGTTTTCTTTATCACCCTCCCAGTCTTCAAAAATATCTGCAGGGGCACCTAGATCCTCATGGGGTTCATGTTGTTTTGAAAAAATCATGGCATCTTTCATGTTTGAAAACCCCTTATTCCAAGTACAATTTCCCTTAGGGATAATAGCCAACTTAATTTCATCGTTTACCTCCAATATCTCTGGGAAATCATGTTCCTCTTCTTCCATGTTTTCCTCATTGAACCATAAAGTATCATTTTGGTTGTGAAGAAGATTGACCTGGGAAATAGGATAACCCCATTTGAGATTTTCTTCAATACAACAAGCACCATCTTGTGCCTCCTTGAGGTTTGTAGGGAATTGGTTCCTAAGGAGGGATTGGAAGTTTCCTTCTAAAGAATTTAGGTATTGTCCAAGAATAGTGCTCTCTGGTAGGAAGTCAGAATCAATTCAACCAAGTAATGTATTAAATCTATCATTAAATTCCCTAACATTTTTGTGGTTTTGTTTGCAAATTTTGAGGTATTGGGAATAAAGGGAGACCATGTCTTCCATCACACCCCATCTTTGTAGGAAAAAAAATTATATATCTTCACAGGTTGTGAGTATTTTTCTTGGGAGATTAGTGCTCCATTTTCTAGCATCTCCAGTAAGTGAGGCAAAGATATGTTTCATGAATGTGTCAGGATTCTCTTTCCTAAACTAATGGAAATCATAGCTCTCACAAAATTTGGTCCAATGTGTGTTACTAGAAGCCCCAGCCTCTCTGGAAAACTTAGGTATCCATGGATTGACATCTTTCGGGAGATCATATAATCCCCCTTTGATATTGGCCAAGTCCAAAGGGTCGAAGATATCTTCGAGGGCCCATTTAGGAGGGGCCATGGGAACAATAGGAACCACAGGATAATAAGGATTGTACTGACATCCACTATTGGTCGTCATCAGTGGAGTCGCCAAACAATCTTCTTGAGATTATAAAAAAATGAGGGGATCACCCTCAATGAGGTCGCCAGGTAATATTTTTGAAAATAAGGCTTTGGATAAAGGCTTACCGAAAACGTTTCGTACGAGGAAAATTGACTCGATGTTCCCTAGGAACGATGCCAAAAAATGTTATCGCACAATCTATACTTTCCCAAAGCCTAAGGCAAGTAAAGGAGATTGGTGTAACAAAAAATATGTCTTATCACTGTCCCCTGAATAGGAAATCCCCACTTTCTAGGGATAGGCAAGATCTACCCCAGGGGAGGATTCCCCGGTAACGTAAAGGGCCAGAAAATTAGGGTTATGTTCAAGATATATTTCCCCCTCTCACTAGTTACCAAAGTCACTCAATCCATGTCCAAAAGATGAGGTTAATGAAGTGCTTGATGTACCTACCCGGAACAAGACAATATAGCATGCATATACAATAATTCCAAGTACAAATATGATAACAACACCTCAATAGACAATGGGCAGTGACAATAAGTGCTAGATGATATAAAATTGAAGCAATTAATAAGTTTACAACAACAATTGATAAAATGTAATAGTTGCAACAAATACTCCTCCAAAAAGCTTGAAAAGACAATGAAAATATAGCATTGACTAAGTAGTATGATAATAACTCATCATAAGCAATTTCTGAAATGATTAGCTAGCAATCAAAGTTGAGTATGCAAAAAAAATGATGGAATTAGATGGATGTAGCAAACATTTATAACAGCATAACATAAGTTAGTGATCTAGGCTAAAGTAGGCTTAGAGATAGTTAGTAAAAGCTTAGGAGAAAAGTGTTTGAGTGTTTAATAAATCCTTCAACAAGAGAGAGGCAACAACTAGTGCCTTCTAGGGATTATGGAGTTAAGTGGACAACTTCTTCTAAGGCTGCAAATCAATCTGATAATGCACAAAATTCTAAGAGGGAAAATGCATAGGAGAAGTAGTAACTTAAGTCCCCCTATGTATTGACCTCAAGAGACAAGATGCTAGGGTCTAGGAAATTATAGGCCCTTACACCTCACTCTCCTTAGGCTTCTTATGGAGTAAAAATTATGCAAAGATAACTAAGTCAAAATCCTTAGAGTGCTAGCAATTTAGGGCTCTAGGGTTTTACTAGTCACTAGATCAATTCAATGAAAAGCTTGGCAAATAGAAAGTAAGAAAGTAGTAATTTAAGTTCCTTACTTCAAGCATTGAGTATATCATGCAATTTCATAATCTTGTATGACCAAATAAAACCATACACGAACCATTCAATAGATGACAAAAAACACAGATTTTACTTACTTGCACCAAGTATAATCATGAAAACACCATGCAACATCACCATAAAAACTTCCAAGATTGATCCAAGTTGCAAAAAATAGTCTTATACAAGAGTGTGCCTCACAATTTCAGCCAATATCCCTCACTAGGGTGCAAATTTCAGACCTCTTCTCTTGTGTGACAAGTTGTGATGTGTAAAATGAGAGTAATTTATGCTTATTTATACAAAACTTTGAACTTTAATTAACTTTAGGTCAAAAATAAGGTCGACCTGTCCAATTTACAATAAAATTCAAATTTGACATAATTAAAAATCATTTGCATCTAAAGACACCTCCAAGGGTGACGCCATGCCCTTCTAGGGTGACATTGAGGCCTAAAGGTGGAACGTTGACCTAAAAATGATGCCTTGGATGATGCCCACGTGTGCCACCAGAAGCCCCAGATGATGCCCACACATGCCACCAGGCTCATAAATGCCTCCAAACTAAAACCATAGCTCTTGATGATGTCTAGGGCTATGATGGTGACATATAGGGCCGTCAAGGGATAATGTCCATGTGGAAGAGCAAGGTCCCCCTGGGTCTAGGTCTGCCAGGGTGTCTCCAAAGGCAGCGTCCTTCTTTTTCTCGGTGCAAATCTTCAAATTATTCTTACCCCTGGCTGGGGTTGCAGCATCTGTATGTGGGCTTTAAACCCCCGTGAAGGTCCAAGCTAATCATTCCCTCATGTGTACCTTTCCACCGGGAAATTTCTTGCAGAAACAACAAGTACGCTTTCCAGGGGTTCATAAGTCAGAGGGATCATAGCATGTAGATCACATCCAATAATTAAATTACCCAAACATGTGCATCAAACCCCCCTTAACCCAAACAAATGCTCAAAGACGTTATGCAATTTGAAAATTTACGTTTGGAGAAGGTCTCAGGGTGCCCTATTGGGCTAACCTCTCTTAAGTTTTGGGTGTTTCTCAGATGGAATCTATTCCAAGTCATGTAAGTGTATGAGGTGGGATGGGGCAAGTGTTTGGGCATGGGGTGCATGTGATAACATGGAAATTTAAAGTATTACCTGTGGGTTCCTTTGTAGAGGGTGAGTTGCACCTTAGCATAAATCCAATTGGTTCCTAGCCCATTCATTGCCTTTTATTCTTAGCTTTATTTATTTTAATCTTTTTTTCTTGTGCTTCAAGGGGATAGTTGAGGGCCACTATCCTGGCTTGATGACCATAGGTGACAGCGTTATCCACAAACAGTTCACGAAAATGGGAAGGTTGTCCCATGATGAGACCACCTTCCTCTTGGCTATGCCACCAAGAGCCACTACCCTGGTTTGGTGACCAGAAGGTGGTAGTGTCATACCGCTACATGCACATGGTCATAACAGGTTGGCTCACGATGAGACCTCCTATCCATCCACTAGTACCTTGAGTATTTATGTATCTTATGGGTCCCTTTTTCTTACTAAAAATTTTTTAACTGCTTTCTCAGGGATCCTTGGGCAAAGCATCTCAAAGTTTTCAACATTGGATTTTAACTCTTGCCGGCTACTTTTACCCTATGGGCCTTTAGCCCCTTCTTCCCATGAGTTAAGGTACAACCCTTCCTAGTGTAGCCAATCCCAGTGCCCAAACAAGGGTAGGGGAGATGAGAGGAATAAATATGGAAAGTGGTAAGTATGGAGGGAGAAAACAATGAATTTTCACAGACCCACCCAGTGGCAACCCATCCTAAAGGGAAATCAACTTACTAGGGCACCATGTCACCATTCCAAGTATGAACAAGGAAAAGAGCATAATTTCCAAGCAAACTTCATGAAATGAAGAAGGATTCAATACAACATATTCAAGTGCTTCAAAAATCGAAGTGATACATACCATGATACCCGGACTCATTACCTCATGGAGCAAGACTCACTACTACTTCAGGATCGGGCTAGTGGGATGGATATTGTTGTTGTCTATAAATGGATTGTGCTAAAGAAAAGAGGATCCCTCTGGGGCCATGCTCAAGTCATTCGGCTCTCAGTACTCCATGTCTAGGACCTATGGGCCTCAAGGCATGATCTCCTTAGTTATCCCTGGGCTAGGGGATAACACAGCATATCACCCGGAGTTAGATGGGAAAAGAGAGAGGACTAACAAAATCATTGAAGACATGTTCAGAATGTATGTGATGGACCAACCATCAAAGTGGGAAGATTGTATCCACTTATTAAATTTTGGTTACAATAATAGGTATCAGACCTCATTAAAAATGAGCCCATTTGAGACATCGTATGGAAGCAAGTGTAATACACCAGTGAGTTGGGATAACCTAGCAGACAGAGTTGGCATTGGACTGGATTTGTTAAAGGAAATTGAAGAGCATATGAAAAAGAGTTTCATACATGCTAGAATTGTCTACATCCATGAGAGTGCATAATGTATTTCATGTATCATTATTAAAGAAATGTGTGCCTGAGTCTAACCACATAATTGATTGGACTGTGGTCTAGGTGGAAAATGAAGGGGATTTCTGGGTGGAACCAATACACATCCTGGACCGGAAAGTCAAAGTTCTCTGGAACAAATCCATAGGGTTGGTAAAGGTTCCATGGACCTACTATGGTCATGAATATGCAACTTGGGAGCATGAAGAAACTATGCGGGAGGAATACCCTAAAAAAATTTCCAATTTTGAATAAAATAGAAGCTAAAAATGCAAGACTCCATTTTTGGGCAATTAGAGTTATGGAACCACATATTAGAATTCTTGGTCACCTGTACTGATATCCCAAATAAATGAATGGTGCAACTTGATGGAATGAGAGTAGTGAAGGGGGTGCATTCCTTAGGTCGGCAAGTTGAGAGAAATATGAGATTTTCGTTGGGACTGATGTTGGAGGGTAAAAATTGCATAATTTTACTTTGTTTTCTTAATATTGTAATGTGATGAAAATTTGTATACGAATTTGGCATGGTTTTGTGCACCAAGAATAGTGCACAATTGTAAGGGAGGGAGAATGTAACATCCCCAGCATAATCCCCAGTTTAATTTGTGCATAATGTATATATGAATGTGGTTATGGCCAAGTGATGCAATATGTGAATGTATTTCCTGTTTTTAAATAAAGAAAATGTGATACCATCTATTGGGGGATATGGACAGAGATGGGGGATAAGTTTTCCATGAGATAAGAGAGTGTCTAGGAGGGGCCCAAGGGGAAATTAATTATGGGTATTAATTCAACCCATTTTCTGGAATTTTATTATCATTGGGGATAACTTCTAATTTTGTGTTTGAGTTTATGAGATCTCAATCATTAAACTCATGTAAGAGGGTGGATGTGACAGTCACATCTCATAGTTATTGGAGAGCATGGGGCTGAAGTAAAATCAACATTGGGCAGAATGAGTAGTCAACTAGCTTGGGTAAAATAGAAGAAATGTGTGGGAAGTTACAAGAGTTTTTACACATTCAATTTTTCATGAACAGCAAGCGAAGAGCAGAGAAAAAGAGCATTGGAGCTAGACCAAGAAGGCGGGGTGAATTCTAGAGCATGTTAGAGTGTTTTGGAGCACTTAGGATCTGAATATTGAAGAGCCATATTGTCAGGCCTTAAGAGTGAACTCTTGTGTGAATTGTACTGTAACAAGTGTTGTTGTTATTGTCGGTAGTTTTTCCTAGCAGTGATTTCCCTTGAGTTCTCAATAGAGAGATTCCTAGTTATCTGCGCCAAACAGACCTTGATAAATGAATATGATGCCCAATTGACTAAGAGAAATGAAGGGGTACATTCCTTGGGTTGGACAAGCCAAGAGGAAGAGAGATGGAGGAAATTTGGGATAGTTGTAGGAGAATACCAATGGGTTGTGGGATATCTGAGTTGTGAGAGGATAGTGAGAGACACCCTTTTCTTGTGGATTCCTAGCCCCAACTCGGGGGTGACTTGCTATTGAGATATGAAATAGCAAGTGTATCGTTGGGTGGAACTTCCTTCCCAAGCAGTTGGTTGCACAACTATTTTTAAAAAGATAAGTGTTTATTTGTTTTCCTAAGTTAATTTAAGAGTTTAATTGTTGTGGATTTTACTATGTGCATGAGGATGAATTATATGTTGTTGTGGTGAATTTATTAGCTTCATTTATGTTTTTAACTAGTATGGACAATTGTCTGAGCTTGATTTTCATGTTGTTCGTAATTTGGTGTTTAAATGTATATGTTAATCGATATTAATAGTAACAGTGACGAAATTCTGGCATGGTGCTCAAATCATCGCGTGTGTTGGGAAATAGTTTCCATGCGTAGTGAAAAGTTTGTCGTGCACGTGGTTTGTCTCAATGAGAAGGAAACATTCATGTTAGCTAGCATTATGTAGTTGCATCTAAATAATTCATATCTGCAAAGGTTAAATCTGTGTATAATTCGTAGTTGGTAGGCTACAAGAATTTAGTTAGCAGAAAAATTTCAAATTTATCTGTATTTTCCACAAGTGTTGTTCCTCAGTTAAGTTGAGGGACGTTACAGAAAGACTTGTAAATTGTTCACTTGTTGGCTTTTCAATTTTAAATTTTAATGTTTTTATACTTATATTACAGTTCCTCAATTATATTATATTGATCACAGTATTTACTACTGGAACTTATTGGGTTGAAGTGAATTATGAGTACAGTATGAGTACAGTATATAAGTTTTCTTGAAATTTTTGTTTTCTTTTATTTTGAAGAATCAGTTCTACCTTACTAATCTGTATATCACATTTTCTATAAAAGTATTTTTTACTCTGAATACATATTTTTAAGGAAAATAGAGTTTCTTATTGTTTTTTCTATTTTAATTTTACTATCATCTTTGAAGTTGGTTAAGAAGGAATACGGTTCCCTTTGTGGATATGGATGCATGTCTAAATTAATCATTTTTCAATCATACTTCTTTAAAAGAAATCATCAAATAGTTATTTCAAGTATTGCATTTGGAATCACTCAAATCTCTTCAATTTACTTAAAGAGGAACTCAAAAAATCAAAACCGACACTTTGAGGATTACCCCCTCTGGCTTCTAGAATCTTTTAGCAAGCCTAAGGCAGGGAGGATATTTTCCTCCATATGGTTTCTTGGCCCTGTTCTTTTTACAAAAATATCCTAAGGAATAACATAGCCTGAAAATAGAAAGAGAAGTAACTCCATATCTCGAGAATGAGTGATAAGCCTCTTTGAGGGGGCAACCTCCTTTTACAATATAACAAATGTACAATATGATATGCCTTCTAAAACTAGGTCTCATCGATATATATAAGAGACAAAGGGTACAATTACAATTAAAGGGTCTATCCGACCAATAAGGACAACACTAATATAATGATAGAAATGTAATAACTCAATATTTAGGGATCAACATGTCCCTCCCCTTCAAACAAGTTTTTCCCTAAACACTTAATTCGTGTTATAATATGAAATATGTGTGCTCATTTTACCATTGACAATACCCTTGACACCCAACCATAGGCCGAAGCCACCCTCTGAGCACCTTAACCTTGACATAGAATCACTCCGGAAGCAAACCCTAGGCTAGATAGCCAAACAAAGGGTAGTGCACCTTTGCCCAAGGATAGCGCACCAACAAGAGTTGATCAGATGTTCCAAACCCTAGCCAAGAGATAGTCCAAGCGTAACTGCTAGCTGCAGCAGCTGAAACGATAGTTGTCCTCCAAACCTGCGCACAAGATCGGACACTGCAATTCTGAGACTGCATGCCAAAATGAGAACGGGCCTCCTGTATTTATACTAATTCTAGCTAACTTCCTGGGCCGACTTATCATTCTGGGTATCTGTCTGTTCAGTATATATTATTATTTCTGGCCGACTTCTTCTCTTGGAGGCTAATAACCTAATATAAATTATCTTCTTGAGCCGACAAGTCTTCTAGGGTTATTAGCCAACTCATTAGAGTTTATTCTTGCTTCCTGGAGTATTCTATCCTTGTCAGGTTTACACATGGAGGTAAATACCTCCCGCATCTACCATAATATCAACACTCCCTCCTAGCTAGGGAGGTATTACAGGTAATGGTCTTGAGCACAAAAACATACCATTCACCTGGTACCATCAACATAGTTGTATAGACTAGATCATGAGAATCATCATCATCATCAATGTCATCAATTGCATCATCTCTCGAAACCATACTCTATATGAGTAATCAGATATGATGCTCACTCCACAGAGTGATATAAGAGCCATTCTTCTGCTCTGAACCATTTTCCGTCTAGGAAATCTATGTCCTTTGATTATCCATCTAATTGATAATCATTTCCAATACTGTTGATAATCTTCAAGGCAATCAAAACAAAATATAACACAGTTGTGTCTATCCATAGTAGTACATAACTACAATCCAGTGGTACACTACCACACCAAGTAACACACAAGTACTTGATCAGCAACGTATAGTCACGAACAGTGGAACACATCCACCACAGTAGTATACATCTACTGTCATATAGTCTTCATAACAATCATCTGATATCAACCTACACATAAACATTGTTATGATATAAATTGAATCATCTGGGCCAATCTTTCACTCACATCTGTGAGATCTAAAATAATATTTTCCCTCAGAGTAGAACAATGAGATATATGGACTGTTTTTCTCAAGCAAGGAAGAATAACTGTCATGTTTTCTGAACCTGGACCATTCCCCACTCTGGGTGATTCTTCCTACACTAATCAAAGTGCACCCTGGAGAGAATGTATAAACCCTAAGGATTGCCCATCCCTGATTGTTGAGCCTAGACCATTCCCCACCCTGGGCCATTCTTCCTACACTAATCAAAGTGCACCCTGGAGAGAATGTATAAACCCTAAGGAATGATTATCCACACCATTTCCTCTGTTAACCACAAGAGGAAAAGATTGTCATGTATCAACCTCCAAAACGGACCATTCCTCATGTTAACCACAATGAGAAATCGTTGTCCAGCGAGGCGGGTTAGTCTTCTTGAGTAACCCTCAAGAAGAGAGACTGCCCTAGACCACTCCCCATGTTAACCACAATGGGAAGTCGTTGTCTATGATACATCAACAATCTGGACCATTTCCCATGTTAACCACAATGGGAAATCGTTGTCCATCAGAAATCTCAATCCACTTTCCGAACAAGAAAGCATCTGTCCAAGATGGACTATTTTTCAATCTTGAAAATGAATGTCCTCAATAATATTTTCAGTGCTCCCTCCCAACCTGGGAGTCATCTCTTCCTTTTTCAATAAGGAAGTCGTCTCCACGAGCTACAACTTGAGTACACAAACTCTTTCATCTTGGATAGAAGCTTTACAAAATTGTCTGCTTATCTTCTCATCTGTGGAGATATGTATTGGAGAACCACTTTCTCATTTTTGGAGTTCATCACGAATAATGTAATGCTTGATTTCAAATGTATTTTAGTATGGAACACTGATTTTATGTGAAGGCTTCATGTAGCTCTGAGAAATAGAGTATATCATTGTTGGAAAACTAGAACATATCCATGTGGCACTTATTCTGTCATCATGAGATCTGATCTACTGAGTAATCAACTTGATGTTATAGGGAATCTTCACCATGCTTTTGTTGTGCACTAGAGGTTCTCCACCAAGTTATTTTTTTCTATCTACATACAAGGGTCTCTTTCTGGTATGCCTCAAAGTCTTGAGATTGCTCTTCATACACTCTTTATTCAATTCCTCTTGAGAACATTCTTTGCATTCATCTGATGTAGAACTCCAACTCATGGATGTTGCAGATGATATAATGACTCATGTAGAGACATGTCTAGTTTACTGGAACAAGTAATCATCATAGTCTTCTCCCTCCATCTAGGAGAACCTCTAGTTCTAGATCTCACAATGCTTTCATTCATAAGTCTTCCATACATTGTTCTTCATCATGACTTTCAGTTCCTCTGCTTGATTTCTTTTATTGAGGTTATATCAGGCTGACAATCTTGTGATTCTTGATACAATGACTGGTTGTTTTGGCTTCTCTTTCTTTCTTGGAATGTTCATGTTCTTCCTCGTGTTTAGCTCTTGGGTCCATGGAGTAGATTCCATTCCCTAAAGATTCCATTTATTTCTTTCATCATAGGATCATGGATGTGGATGGACAACCCGGGATACTTATAGGCTTTTCTTCCAAGAAGACTTCTTCTGCGGTTGAACTAAACATGTACTGTCTTTCATGGTTGCTATCATGGATATATACTTCATCATCTTCAATGGATCATAGGATGAGCTCCCTCCTAATCCTTGCTTCATGTATGAGTGCATATAATCGGCTCCCTCCGTCTGATAGAGTCCATGATTTCGTTTGCATCCTTATTGTCTTCTGCAATATATAATTGGCTCTCTCTGTCTAATAGAGTCCACGCTTCCGTCTTGTTGTCTTCTACAAAAAATATTATAAGTTTTTTTCCAATTTCCTCTTGATTGCTGACTTCTTTCTGTCTTTTCTTCTTCTAAGTCTCTTAATGATTGATTCTGCTTATCTTGCAATAGCTTCCACATTATTTGTATTTCATCCTTTCATGTGTATTATCTAATGATATCCATTCTTATCTTGTTGTTATTCCATAGGTATAGTTCTTCTTGGAACACATTATCTTCCAAGAGATAGATATACAAGATATGTACAAAGACGATGCAAGCAACATATGTACAAGAAATAAGAAGAGTTTTGTTACCTTTAGAAGAAGAAGTCTCTTCCATCCTGCTTAGTCTTCTTTGTAGGTTCCTTTTCTTCCACAATTGATGCTTCGTGTTTCTCCTTCCTTTTCTTTAGCTCAGGACAATGATTCTTGTAGTGACCATACTTTTGACAGTTGAAGCATTGTACTTCTGAAATGTCTTTCTCTTGATTTGGCTTCCTCCTTGAACCAAACTTCCTTTTGTTCCTGAAGTTCTTGAATCTTGCTGTGAAGACTTGATCATCGTACTTCTTTGGTGTTTCTCTTTTGCACTGATCCTTGATTCTTCTTGAGCACAGCAAGTCCAAAGTTCTTCAAATGTCGGATACTTTTTTCTTGTGTTCATGCTTGCGGAAAATGCATCCCACGTCTTGGGAAGACCATTGAGTACTATATTTACCAACTCCTTCTCTAAGATGATCTATTCAATAGCTTGTAGTTTATCTCTTAATTGATAAATTCTCACAAAGTATGATGTTATGTTGTCATCCTCATTCATCTTCATGTCACGGAGCTCATTCTTCAAACTCATTACTTGTCCAATGTTTCTGACTGAGAAGAGGCTTGTTAGGGCATCATGCATCTTCTTCGATGAGTCAAGATGGGAGATGTAGGGTATCAAGTAGTCTTTTATGGATTCCACTATGATACTCATAGAATGAATGTCATTGTCTTTGAACTTCTTCATAGCTGCAACATTCTACGGTTCCTTCTCTTTCCTTTCTTCAAACTCTGGTTTCACAATCTTTCCTTTCACGATATCTAGCACTTTATTCTTGGCAAGGATGAGGTCAATCCTTATCTTCCACGCTCTGAATTTAGAGGCTCCATCTAACTTGTTCTCTGACTTCATAGAATAAGTCATAGCTTCTTTGACTTGGTCAAACCCTAGATTTGACCACAAACTCAAACTTCACGTCTTGGCTTGCTGAGAGTATCAGGAGATGCGCTAGGCTAGAGTGCACTGATCTATCCGGATATTAGGTCAATCCATTCACTTAAGGTGCCTCAACAAGAGGATTAGGGTTTTCGCAACTTCTCCTACTAGTAACCCTAGCGGTAGTGGCTTGGAAGCTGCTTCTGCTAGTAACCCTAGTGGCAATTCCTCAGCGAGCTCAATATCCTAGCGGCTATGTTTCCTTCCAACGTTTAGACTGAATGAAGGAGGTGTGGGCCCATAACCTGTTAGAATATGAAAGATGTGTGCTCGTTTTACCATTGACAATACCCTTGTCACCCAACCATAGGTCGAAGCCACCCTCCGAGCACCTTAACCTTGACAGAGAATCACTCTGAAATAAAACCCTAGGCTAGATAGCCAAACAAAGGGTAGCGCACCTTTCCCCAAGGATAGCGCACCAACAAGAGTTGATCAAATGTTCCAAACCCTAGCCAAGAGATAGTCCAAGTGTAACTACTAGCTGTAGCAGCTGCAACGGCAGCTGTCCTCCAAACCTGTGCACAAGACTGGGAACTACAATTCTGAGGTTGCCTGCCAGAATGAGAAAGTGCCTCCTATATTTATACTAATTCTGGCTAACTGCCTGGGCCGACTTCTCATTCTGGGTATCTATTTGTTCAGTATATATTATTATTTATGGCTGACTTCGTCTCTTGGAGGCTAATTGTTGGATCATGTTGTCATTGATGCCAATGGTTTGATTGATTGATGTCAAGTGATTGATTCATGTCAAAGGATTGATTGATTTATGATTGATGTAATATAACATGTATTGTCCTTGATGAGAATGCATAGATAAAGATGGATCAATGAGTTGTCATTGATATGATGAAGATGGATCAATGAGTTGTCATTGATACATGATGAAGATGGATCGATGTGGTTTCATTGGTATATGATGCATTGTTGGAAAAATATATAGATGACTCATTATTGTCTT
>ML790078.1:51024-64021 GCA_009831015.1 Picea engelmannii
CCCTCCATGGGCTCATTAGTCCTAGGGATCATAGCAATGTCAATCATATTTCATCATTAATTTTATCAAATGGATGCATAAAATCCCTAGCATATCATCCAATAGCTCAAAGACATTACAATGACCTACTATACAAAGATGAAGAAAAAAGACAAAATGCCCTATTGGGCCAACATCCATAAGAAAAGGAAAGTTTCCAAAGGATATCATCCAAGCCATGTAACATGAGGTGGTGTGGTCAAAGGATGTCCAGACATACAGGTAGAGTGAAAGACCAGGGTGATATTATCTGTGGGTGCCTTTATAGGAGGCGAGTTGTACATGTCATGGATGCAATTCTTTCCAAGCCCTTCATTGCCTTTATTCTTTCTTTTCTTTATTACTTTTTCTATCCTTTTGTTTCAAGGTCTAACTAGAGGACACTGCCTTGGCGTGGTGACCAGAGCTGACAGTGTTACCCACAAGTACTTTCATAGAGATGATAAGGCTGGCTCATGATGAGACCCCCTTTCCCTTGGCCATGGAACCAAGGGTCACTTCCCTGGCATGGTAACCAGATAATGGCAATTTCATACCGCTAGGCACCCATGAACATAATGGGCTGGCTTATGATGAGACCCCCCATCCTCTTGGCTAGGTCTTGTTTTGTCATTTTTCTTTGGGTCCCTCTTGTTTCTTATTGAGAGGGCTTTTATTGCCTTCTTGGGGATCCCTGGGCGAGGCATCTCTAGGTTTCATTTTTTATGGATTTTATCTCTTACCAGCTGCTTTTACCTCTTGGGCCTTTAGCCCCTTCTTCCCACAAGATAAGGTGTAACCCCACAAACAGTTCATCCCAATATCCAGACTAGGGGAATGGGATAGATGAGTGGGAGATAAGATGTAAGAATGATGATATGATGGGAGCGGACGATGGATCTTCAAAATACCCCCTGGTGGCTAACCGAAACCTATGGGTACAAGCTTGCTAGGGTACCCTGTCAATTTCCCCCACCTTGGTCAAGTGGGTTAATGTAAGATCCAAGCAGTCATCAGAAATGAAAGAAATTTGATGCATATATCTGAAGGTTAGAATGATAAAAAAATGACACATACCATGATACCTGGACCAATTACCTCATGGAGCAAGAGTCTTCTCCGATACAAGTCCAAGCCGAAGGTGATGGATGTTGTTTCTATTGACAGGACAAGTCTGATGAAGAAGAAAGATGGGCTCTCTAGGGCCATGCTTAGGTCAATCCTACTCTTGGTACTCCATGTCTAGAACCTGTGGGCCTTGAGACATGATATCCTAGTTATCCTTAGAAATCGGGGATAACACTTCGTACATCTCATAAGTTGTCTTCAAGTTGGAAATATGAGGCAGGAGATGATCTCTCACTGAGTAGATGATTATCTTCCTTGCCTTGACATCATCTTCCTTCCATTCTTCCTTCTCTTCATCGGTAGTTGTTTCCAGTAGAGTCTTTTGTATCACACTCAATAGGTCATCCTCTTATAGGGTGATCTATAGTCTTGAATTCCAGGAACCGAAGTTACTTGATCCATAAAGCCTATCTTCCACCAAGGTTATGTTCCTCATGGTTTGCAGATTCTTCCACAAACCCTTAGCAACTAGGCTACGAAACCTAATGGCTAGGCTATGCTAGAAACCTTAGGTTTTGTTGGACTTATGAGTGCCAACAATAATCTTTTATAAGGTCACAAGAACACTGGTGAGCTGTAGAAACCCTAAAACCAAAATTTCTGCAAAAAATTGTGGAACCCTAGAAACCCTAGGGCCAAAAATCAAAATTTCTCAAAATTGCACTCTGAGAGTTTATGGAGGTGTGTTGAAGGAGATCGTACACTCTTATGACAAAATTAGCCCCAACGTTTCAATGTAGGGTGTTGAAACAACCAAAAAAAGAGAGGGTTGTACCTTTTCTTCAGAAACCCTAGAGAGTCGTACAGTTTGTAGAAAAGAGGACGGTTGGCTTGAAATCTTGTGCAATGGCTCTTCCAGAACTTTTCTCTGATACCATGTTGAATTTTCACTATGTGCTAGGATCAATCATGAGGTTTATTTCATTTAGCATGTACTTGAACCATAAACAAATGCAGCAACACCATACACAAGTGTTGCAATAACCAAGATCACAAGAAGAATAACCATGCACAAGAACACAAGAAATATCCTGGGAAAACCCTTCTCAAACAAGGGGAAAACCCAACAATCCTTTGCTATATTCTCAAGAGAAGATCCCCCAACCATAAACCCTAGATGCACACAAGAGGGTGCTTCTACAACCTTGAAACTAGCGCCCTAGAAAGGTGCGCACTTCAGTCGTACAAGTAGGTATGAAATTTCCAAATGACAAATGACAAGCGTATGTTTCCTCAATGGGTAATCACTTCCATTTGTAAAAGACTAGACACAACAATAGGTGTGTCCCTTCGCATAATAGGGTCGACCTCAATAACTCAGTAATATAATTAATCATTACAATAAACATTAATTATCTTTCACATATGGTGGGGTCGACTTGTAACCTTTACATCAAAATTAGGTTTACAAATAAATCGTATACTCGGACAATATAGCAAGGGATCCACACGTCCACTAGTGCTCAGCCACTAGGGACACGTCCACATGTCCTCAGCCATAGGTACGTCATACTCAACCGATATCTATCTCAACCGAGTCCACAGGAGAATCATCTGGAGTACCATCTCAAGCCTGACTCAGTCGAGTCCACAGGAGTACAAAGGCAGGAGACCACACATCGACTCAACTCAATCCAGAGGAGAATGATACAACCATCACATGGGCACACCCAACACTTGGGCTCTTTCATAGGTCGAATCAACTCAGTCCAAAGGAGAACGTATCCTAGAGAATGTCACATGACATTGCAATCATCAACAATTGGATTCTTTTAAGCATTGCTTTGTTACTTGAGACAGTTTGGAGCATTAACACTTCGAAACACAAGATTAATGATGATATGATTATTGATGAGTGTAACCTTATTCACACATGAATTCAACAATGCAAACTAGAGAGAGAATCATTAATAATCATAAAAAATCCAGTCACTGCATTTGTTCCCTCATTGATTAGTTATGTGTTATTTATGTGTGAGTGTGACAATCATGACAATGCTTCAATGTTGCAATGATGAATGAATCTAGTTAGGTTTCTCACCATATGTTTCAAGCAACAAATTTAGGGCATCCACAAAAATAGTTAAGTTCATTTCTCTTCAAGGATACATTAAGATATGAAAGGGTTGGATCATTTAGAAAGGTAAGCCATAGGAATATGTTGTATGATGTAACGAGGCCATTGGGAATTACAATGATAGAAATGAGTTCACAAACATAAACAAACAAAATTACTATCAACCCTATCATTAAAGCATAAATGTTGTAATATTTTTTTTTTGTATCTGGCAGAATCGAAAATTGGGCGGTCTCGTACTCGCGTGACACAGGGTCAATTCCGACCGCTACCACTATAACCTCCAGGTTCCATACATATGCCCCTTCCGCAGGCATGGGTAATTCAGGGGGATTTGAACTCAGAATCTCATCGAACATAACACTTCATATCATTACACTTGCCAATTAAACTGCCCCCCGGGGGCTTAAAATTTGAAGGACATGGGGGTGGGCTTTGATCCACTTATGTGTGCACGGGTCACGATACCATTTAATATAGTATCTCTGGGTGCAACCACACATTCGAACACTACCTCAAGGTGCCCCCATGGCTTCAGGTTAGGCCCTCAAGGGAATTGAACCTTGCCCAATGGTGAAAAACTCCTCATTTTCCACCATTGGATCCAACCCCTTTGGGATAAAATTTGAAGGACATGGGGGTGGGATTTGATCCACTTATGTGTGCACGGGTCAGGATACCATTTAATATAGTATCTCTAGGTGCAACCACACATTGGACCACTACCTCAAGGTGACCTCATGGCTTCAAGTTAGGCACTCACGGAAATTGAACCTTGCCCAATGGTGAAAAACTCCTCGTTTTCCACCATTGGATCCAACCCCTTTGGGTAGAAATGATGTAATACTATGTCAAAAGTAGTTATGGTTTTTAGCATCAAACAATGCTCATCGTCAACACTCTCAAGAGATAACATTATGTTATTTACTGGCCTTATTTAATAACCAATTATGAGAAAAGGGGAAAATTCAACAAGTTTGAGGAAGAAACAGTAAATCCTCCTGCAAATTGATGAAGAAAGATGATAAATACTTGCTAGCAATTTGAGGTAGAAAATGTGGGTCCTAAAATAGATTGGGGAATATTTTTTAGCTATAAAATTTTGAAACGAGGAAGATAATATAGTGCATTGATTTAGTTAAGACTTTGCTCATGCTTTCCATAAGATACTATTGTATGGTGGAAACAATTTAATAGTTCACATTAATGCTTCTTAGAGCAATAAATCAAAAGATAAAACTAACTAGAAAAAGCATTCCACAAACATGTTTCCAATGTCAAGGAAACGCTCATCTTCTGGAGGGTTAAAAAAATATCTAGATAAATATTTATAAACCTTTGGGAAAATCTTTGAAATATTCAAGATAATTAATAACTATATAAAGTGCCTGCTTTTGGTCATGTCAATCTTTTCATTTACTAGTTTCACTTACAACTACATTTCACTAGGAAATTTCCAATAAGTTGGCCATTTTTTTCCGCAAAGTATAAAACATATGCTAGAATCACAGGCCAAAATGAAGAATTTGATGTAGTGTAAACAATTTGGAGCATAACAAATATAATAAGCTTATCCACTTTCCTTAAACAATTGAACTATTTGAAACATTAAAAAACAAAAACAAATTAGACATCATATAATCATAATGCAATTGGATACAGTGTAGAAAATTATTATACCATTAGTTCAACTGTTGTCTTCTTAAACAACAGAATTACCCTATGAGATCTTTTAAACCTTTCATGTATTTGATCTATGCCTGTGGGATATGAAGAGCAAGGAAATACCAAACCACTGCAAGGATACAACATATTCCAGTGATAAATGTATCCAAATAGGTGATCTAATGGTGTAATGTGTCAACAATGTTATCACATAAACTTGTCAAAGCCTTAGGGGTTTGTGGTTTCTACCTAAGTTTGTATTTTTGCCTGTCACTCCTCCTTTTGCAGACCCGATCATAAGTTTTTCCTCTCGTCTTGTAGTTTTTCTTCTGTCTGCCTTCGTCTGTTTGATCAACCTGTTTTCTCTAAGATCTATCGCTTCTTTTTTTACCTCTGTCAATGATCATTTTTTTTTCTCGAGCCCTTAGTTAATCGTCCAGGTAATTGTTCACAAAAACCGCAGCTGTAAGCACAAGCGCAACACTTAGAGCGGTCTTATATGGACTCAAATCAAGCGAGCGAGTAAGATCATCTTTCAACGGCGGAGATCCATCAAGAAGATCGGATCGACGACGATCGGGCGATCAGGATCATCGAGTTACACGAAGTATAGCGTCAGACAGAGTTATGAAATCGCGAGACCAATACTAGCCGTTGATCCTAGGAAAAACACGTGGCACAAGATTAACATTTCGTTGACTCACAGAATGGAGCAGTCAAAGGGAAGAGTCGTGAGGACTCGCAAAACGTGAAATCGCAAAATGATTTGGGTCGTCTATTTCAGAGGGACGTGTAGTGTCTGATTCGAGGGATCGCGATTTCACGACTCAAAGGTTTTAGCATGAAGCACGACACAAGTTCACGAAATGTGAAATCGTGAAGCGCCCGGGAATTAGGCCCATGATCACATCTTGGGGTCATGTGGAAGGTAGTGCCAAGTGGAAAGCGCTCGTCACAAGGAGCCTCAGTTGTCGGATGGAATGCAAGTTCGATCATCGATTTGAAAGGGGCATTTCACAAGTTCATGCATCGTGATATTTGAAGTCAAAGGGAGTGAGGACTCTCGAAATGCAAAATCCCAAAATTTCACATGAGAGCCCCAAGTCATGGCCCGAGATCGCGTGGAGATATGGAGAGAAGTCGCACCAAAGGTCAAAAGTGCCTGTCTTGGTTTCAGCAAAGAGTTGCGCAGTTTCAAGGCGCCGAGATTAGTTTGAAGGAATCATAGGCACCGCCTAGAGAATTCATAAGTGTTGGGCCTCTTCCCGATCCTGATGAAAGTAGTAAATGAAAATGGAGTGGTGGTTGGAACCTCATTTCATTCCATAAATGGGAAGCATGGAAGAACTAGCCATGGAGGCAGACTGTCAGCCCAAAGTTCCCCTGTCAACAGATTTTCCTGCAAATCCCATACTGATCCGAACTCGCGTTTGACAGAAGAATGCAAGTGCAGACTGGTAGAGGAGATGCAGACGTAAATCTTTGATTACAGTAGCCAGGTCACACTTCTGGTGGTGGCAAGTTGTTCTGAGTATAAATACTCAGTTTTGATATTTTGTTCAGGTCAATGGTTGAGCTAGGATCTTGCATTGTAAAGTTTTAATGAAACTCTGGTTCTTCTGGTTAGGTATCTGTATTTGAGACTTCTTGTTTAATGTAAGTCATCTTCATTTCATATCTCTGTAAACAGCTGTGTTAGGACACTTGGGCATAGATGATCCAATCGAGGGTAGTTATGTTTTTGTGATGTAGGTTTGATCACAATGAGATTGTGACCAGTTCTAATCAGTCTCTTGTGTTGTTTTTTCTATCCAACACTAAATGACTCGGGCATGGATGATCCAGTCGGGTTGTTGTTATTGAATTGTGATATATGTTTGATTGTAGTTCAGTGATAATCTCATTCAGTTCCTTAAAACTATGAACCAAGAGGATCTTGTCTTCTGATTTTTTCCTCCTTAGGTTGTTGGAAGACCATATGTCCATAGCAGACCTCTTCACTCTCCTCAAGTTCTCCCCCCTACTCACCTTTACTAAAACTTACTGATTGAAGTTAGATCAAGACCTCATCTGCATATGCATACCAGCCCAGTTTTCTAAGTTAAAGTGATATTATCCTGATACTATGTCCATTAGACCACCCTTAAATTTATTCATTGTGACATAAAAACCGATGGGTACTGGGCTTACCTCTGTTGCAATCCAGAGGTGACTTATGGTGCTAACATTTATGGCGTCGTTGTTGGGGATGAATTGAATATTTTCCCTGGGATAGAACGACAATGAGCTTTTGATTCTGAAGGCACATCAGATATCAGAACCATTGAAGATTGCAACCTGCACCTGGTGACTCCATTGATGTGAATCCACCATTTCAGTTGTGGCTTCCATAGGCAGACACACGAGTTCTACCCCACAGCTGCCTCTAGAAACACCTGAAGCTGACCCAGAGAAAATTGTCAGAAGACGGAAGACCCCTCAGGAAGGTACTTCAGCTGCTAAACCAGGTGTTTCTGATGATTTTCCCCATCCTCCTTTAGAAACTCCAATAGCTGCTTCTCATTCTTTGATTATACCATCTGCTGGAGTTTCCCGAAGTTTAAATATTGGGAGTGTTCCTGTTGGTTTCTCCCCTCCTGGTCTGGGATTGGAGGGAGAAATCCTTGTCACTCCTATCTCCCTAAAGTTACACAGTGGTCTAGACCCAGGACCTTGGAATACTTTCCCACTGTGGGTTTTATCACTCCTCCCCCTGTTAGAATCCTTTCATTTACAGAATAAATCTCGGTTCCCTCGAGCCCTATGGTATTTTATCCAAATCCTCTGTTGTTTCCTTTTCCTCCCATAAGCTTAGTTCTAGCCTCGCTTGTTCAAACTCTGTCTCCTCCCAGTTCTCCTCCAGCTATCATCCATATGGCAGGTGCCAATCCCCCTAGAAACAGAATGGATGCCATCGTGGCAACAAGATATGTCCCTCTAATCTTACCTCGGCCCATGAATTCCCTCCCCACTGGAGACTACCTAAAATACATGCCCAAATTCACAGGAGAAGAAGACATAACTGTTGAAGAGCACCTGGTTGCTTTCTAAAGTTACGTAGAAAATCTAAATATTGAAAACAAGGATGTGTGGATGAGAGTCTTTGTCTAGAGCCTTGATGGTGAAGTTAGGAAATGGTTTAGGGGATTGACCCCTGGATCTATTGTTGGGATTGAGGCTTTAGATGATATTTTCTTAAGACAGTGGGGGGATAAAAAAGACTTCATGTATTATATCGCAGAGTTTGGATCTTTGAAGAGAAAGGAGGGAGAATCTATCTCTGATTTCTCCAAAACATTCAACAAAATGTACAATAAGATCTCTGCTGAGATAAAGCCTATGGAAGCCTCTGCCAGAATTACTTATGCTAGTGCTTTTGACCCAGATTTATGCCTTCTGTTAAGAGAAAGAAGAGCTACCTCCTTGGCCCATATGCAAGATGTAGCCCTAGAAGTAGAATCCAATGTGTTGGAAGTTGATAGACTTAGGAATAAGGATGATAGAGACAGAGGAAGGGGGAGATCTGAAGTTTCGACCTCTGGTTCCTCTGCGTCCCACCCTCAAGTAGATGAATTGACCAAGCTAGTGAAATCTCTTTCTGCAGAAATGGAGAAGATGGAATTTGAAGGGAAGCAGACTTTTAGAAACAATCAGAATGTCGATAACAGAGGTAATTTCAGAAGACTGAATAATTCCCCTCATATTCTTCCAAGAGAGCCTCGGAACAGAGAGGGATGATTAGAAAATCCAAACCCCTCTCCAAAATAACCTTGTTGTTGATGAGGAAGGAGAGGAAGAAGATCTTTATCATGAAATCCATTATCTTGGAGACACCTCCCCATTTCCCCATTTAACTCAATCAACATACGAGGAGTCCCTCATGGACAGCCAAATAAACGAGTTGAGTAAAGAGAAAAAGACCAATAGTAATCAAAATAAATATAACCTCGGGTCTAAGAAGAAATAAGGGAAGTCTAATATCCCTGATCAACCTTCCAAAGAAAAGAAACCTTCTAAAGACACAACACACAGCAGTAAGGATAAGAAAGCACAGAACCCCTCACCCATAGTCACAGGTCCTGTCCCAGAAGTGAGAGAGATTCTGAAAACCCCCTCTTATTTTAAATTTTAGCATGAAATTCAAAAGATTAGGATCCCTATACCCCTTTCAGAGCTAGTCAAACATGAAGATTTTAAAAAATCTCTCTCCAAGCTATTGCAGACTGAACCATCATGCCCCTCCTCAGACTCAGTAAATATTCAATATGAAAGGCCAACAGTCATCTTAGGTCCTATGGTAGAAGATAGAGATGATTCATCCCCTCCCTTCTATACATCTCTAAACACACATGACAAGGTGTTGCATAATTGTTTGATGGACTTAGGGCATCCCATAACCTCATGCCCAAAACTGTCATGGAAGAACTTGTATTAGAAATCACAAAGGCTTATCATGATTTTTATTCTTTTGATTCAAGGAGGGTGCAATGTCTTGGGGTTATCAAAGATCTGTTTGTGAGATTGTTTCAGTTGCCCATGAAAAGTGTGGTCATGGATATTGTGGTGGTTGATGTTCCTCCCAATTTTGGCATGCTCTTATCGATATCTTGGATAAAAATACTTGGGGGAACCTTGAAGATGGACCTCACATATGATACCATTCATGTGCTCGGGGGGGAGCATAGAAGAATGTATAGAGAAGCTCAGTTGGCCTACATTATCAGTGATGAAGCAGACCCCACCAATCATCCTATCTTTTCCCTTGATACTGATTTTGGATCCATCTTATTGCAGCTCACTGATGCCCTTGAACCTCCTCTTGAGATCCGGAAGTCCATTACTCTCTGTGAAGATTCTCCTCCAATTATCTCTGTGTGGAAAATGTTCTTTGATGGATCCTCTTCTAGAGAAGGTGCTAGAGCTGGAGTGGTCTTTGTCTCACTTATTCGAGAAATTATATCTCTGTCACACAAACTAGAATTTGAAGCTACCAACAATGTGGCAGAATATGAAGCTCTTGTTTTGGGTTTGAGGGCTGCAAAAGACATGGGAATTGAAGAGATATCAGTGTTTGGGGATGCTGAGTTGATTCTCCATCAGATTAGAAATATTTATCAGGCCAAACACCCTCGGCTCAGAAGTTACAGAAATGAAGTATAGGACCTCATTGACAGTTTTTTCTCAGCCTTCAACATTTCATTTATTCCAAGAGAAGAGAATGTCATGGCTGACTCTTTGGCTATATCAGCGAGCAATTTCAGAGTCCCTTTTCCACCTAAACTCAGGTACGATGTAGAAGTAAAATATAAACCCTCCATACCTAACAACGTCAAGCATTGGAAAGTGTTTGAGGATGATCTTGAGATCAAAATACTCCTGGAAGCTGTTGACGAGTTTTCTACATTACACATTGACCAAGATCCTGATTCTGAAATAGATCCTCATGCTGATGTTTTTCTAAACAAAATTGTTGATCATCATATTGTTCAATTGCCCAAAAATCACATCCCAAAGGGACTAGTTCCTTTGGAAAGAGTATTTGACAGGAATGATGTGGCAGTAAAAGGTAAAGTTTCAAATGAGGATGTTGACATCGCTAAGTGCAATATTGGCACAGAGAATGAACCAAAGTTTGTTAAGTTGTCGAGCAACTTGTCAAGGGAGCAGAGGGCCAAGTATGCTGGGATATTAAGAGAATTTGTTGATGTGTTTGCCTGGACCTATGAAGACCCTAGAACATATGAGACAAGTGTCAATGAGCATAAGATCCCATTAAAGGAGGAGGACAAACCATTTAGGCAGAAATTAAGACAAATAAATCCTATGTTGCTACCTATTATGGAGAAGGAGGTAAAGAAGCTATTGGATGCCCAAATCATTGTCCCTTTGAGATATTCTGAATGGGTGGCCAACTTGGTCCCAGTAAGAAAGAAGAATGGAGAAATCAGATTGTGTGTTGATTTCAGGTATTTGATCATAAGCTTTAAGAAGGACAATTACTCGCTGCCAAAGATGGAACACATATTGCAGAGGGTGACAGGTGCATCCAGGATTTTCATGATTGATTGTTTTTCTGGCTACAATCAGATCTTTGTCTTGCCTGAAGATAGAGAAAAGACAACCTTCACCACTCCTTGGGGCACATTCATGTATGCTGAAATTCCCTTTGGATTGATGAACACAGGGACAACCTTCAAACGAGCCATGGACATCGCCTTCATTGGAGAAAGAGAGAAATTTGTGTTCATCTATCTGGATGACATAACAGTGTTTTTCAGATCTGATAAAGAACAATGTTTCCATTTGAGGAAAGTCTTCTTGAAATGCAGAAGGTTTGGTCTTTCCCTAAATCCTAAGAAATATTTATTTTCCATGGAAGAGGGAAAATTGTTGGGGCACATAGTATTAGCTGAGGGGGTCAGAATTGATTCGAGCAGGGTAGAATCTATTTAAACCTTGTCACTTCCTAGATCCAGGAAGGAAATCTAGTCTTTCCTGGGGAAAATTAATTTTCTGAGAAGGTTTGTTTCAAATTTTGCTAAATTGGTGAAGCATATCACGATCATGCTCAAAAAGGGGAACGGAGTAAAATGAACTGCTGAGCCCAGAGAATCCTTTGACCAAATCAAAAAAGAATTAACTAAGGCACCAGTGTTGATCAGTCCTGATTATTCCAAGGATTTCCTGATTTTTTCTTTTGCTTCATTTGATACAATGGCAGTGTTTTTATTGCAGAAGAATGATGAAGGGCTAGAACAACCTATCTCCTTTTTCAGCAGAGCACTAAGAAACGTAGAGGTCAGATATGACATCATGGAGAAGTAGTCCTATGCCTTGGTGAAAGCTCTCAAAGCTTTCAGAGTCTATGTTCTGCATTCAAAAATCATTGAATATGTTCCTTCAACTTCTATGAAGGACATTCTCATTCAGCCTGACATAGACCGGAGAAGGAGCAAGTGGATTGCCAAAATCCTTGAATTTGATTTGGAAATAAAACCCACCAAACTAGTTAAAGGCCAAGGTTTAGCCAAGTTGTTGGCTGAATCTAATTGTAAAGATTTGGGGGTTAACTTAATCAACACTTGCTAAGAAAATTAGCAGGCTGAAGTGTCTGATAAAAACCCTCAAGACAACCCTCCATTGGCATAATGCACCTAGTATAAAGACATTATATATTTTCTGCAAGAGTTAAGGCCCCCTGATGGTATGGGAAAAATCAAGGCAAGAGATTTAAATCTCAAAGAAATTAGATATTGCCTTATCGACCAGGTCCTGTATTGGAAAGACCCTCTAGGTGTTCTTTTGATATGTTTAGACCCACAGGAGGCCCAAAAGATTATGTTTGATTTTCATGACAGCCTATGTGGGGGACTTCATTTATGGAGACCCACAACCTACAAAATTATCAGGATTTGGTACTATTGGCCTACTCTATTCACTGATGTTTGTGAAAAACCAGGGCTTGCATCAAATGTCAGAAATTCTCTGGGAAGCAGCATCTCAAGTCTCTGACATTGAAGCCTATAGTAGCTTCAGGACCCTTTCAGCAGTGGGGCCTAGACTTTATTGGCAAAATTCATCCTGCTTCAAATGGTCATCACAGGTGGATATTAACTGCAACAGATTATTTCACCAAGTGGATAGAGGCTATCCCCACAAGGAGTGTTTCTCACAAAGTAATCATTGGTTTTCTTGAAGACATCATAGCAAGGTTTGGTTGCCTGAATAGAATCATCACTGATAATGTTGCGTCCTTCAAGGCTGAACCATTGATCAAGTTCTGTGAGCAGTTCAGGATTGCATTGATTCACTCTACCCTCTACTATCCCTAAGGCAACGGGTTAGCAGAGTCCTCTAACAAAATCTTGATAAAGATCATCAAAAGACTGCTAGAGGACAACAAGAAAGCATGGGATTCAAAGCCCAAATTTTCTCTGTGGGCTGATAGAGTGACAACAAAGAGGTCCCTCGACATCTCTCCTTTCCAACTTGTATATGGGACTGAAGAAGTTTTTCCTTCTAATCTTGCCCTGTCCATGGCGAGATTATTCCAAGACTGCTACGGAGAAC
>ML790078.1:70544-83222 GCA_009831015.1 Picea engelmannii
TACATGTTCTGAATTTATTTAGAACATTCATAAGGTTCATTGCAGATTTCTCTCTTGGACATGGCAGTTGGATGTTCACCACTCATGCAGATGCTTGGATACACTTCACTAATTCACTGACAGGATAGCTTCTTTGTATTTTTATTTCATTTACATATCATTGAAACTAGAATGTATGGTTCAGCTTTGACTATCCACATGTTCATGTTTCGTTAACATTTTTTTTGCAAGATTCTTTAAATTTATAAAAGAAAAACAATAAAAAAAATTATGTTATTTCTTTATCTGCTTCCTAGAAGCAATCATTTTTCACATCGATTTTCGTAAGTTTCGATTAAAACTTGCAGCTTGTAAATCGTGTAAATAAATGAGACTTGTATATCTTCTGCTTAAATACAACTACTATAGTTACATTTGAACATATGTACATATATATATTGTGTTTAGTAATTAGTTAGTTATTTCTCTCTTTTATTTGTTTCTTCTAGGATTCTTAGATTGGCTAACGGAGCCATTAAACCCGTCAGAACGAGTTACACCAAACGGCTTGGGTTATTTAGACAACCCCGGACCGGACTCGCTCTTCCAGTTGATGGATGGTCAATTTCGCCCGTCAACAAAGTCGTAGTCGACGTCCCACCATTGTAAATACCGTCTTGTTTTATGTTTAATTTGTTTCTATAGGAGACTCCATAACCCAAAGCAAAGGCGTTGGAACTGTGTGTTCTTGGCAGCTCACAGAGAGCATGCCATCCCCTGTGGAGCCAAATGTTATCAAATAAAATTGTCAAAGCCTTAGGGGTTTGTGGTTTCTACCTAAGTTTGTATTTTTGCCTGCCACTCCTCCTTTTGCAGACCCGATCGTAAGTTTTTCCTCTCGGCTTGTAGTTTTTCTTCTGTCTACCTTCATCTGTTTGATCGACCTATTTTCTATAAGATAGATCGCTTGTTTATTTACCTCTGTCAATGATCATTTTGTTTTCTCGAGCCCTCAGTCAGTCGTCCAGGTAATTGTTTACAAAAACCATAGTCGTAAGCACAAGCGCAGCACATAGAACGACCTTATATGGACTCAAATCAAGCGAGCGAGTAAGATCAACTTTCAACGGTGGAGATCCATCAGGAAAATTGGATCGACGACCATCGGGTGATCAGGATCATCGAGTTACACGAAGTATAGCGTCAGATAGAGTTCTGAAATCGCGAGACCAATCATAGTCGTTGATCCTGGGAAGGACACATGGCGCAAGATTAACATTTCGCTGACTCGCAGAATGGAGCAGTCAGAGGGCAGAGTCGTGAGGACTCGCGAAACGCGAAATCGCAAAATGATCTAGGCCGTCTATTTTAGAGGGACGCGTGGCATCCGATCCGAGGGATCGCGATTTTGCGACTAGGAGGTTTTAGCATGAAGCACGATGCAAGTTCGCGAAATGCGAAATCACGAAGTGCCTGGGAATTAGTCCCACGATCACAGCTCGGGGTCATGTGGAAGGCGGTGCCAAAAGGAAATCACTCGTCGCAAAGAGCCTCAGCCATCGGATGGAATGCAAGTTCGATCGTTGATCTGAAAGGGACATTTTGCAAGTTCGTGCATCGCAATATTTGAAGTCAAGGGGAGTGAGGACTCCCGAAATGTGAAATCCCGAAATTTCACATGAAAGCCCCAGGTCATGGCTCGAGGTTGCATGGAGCAATGGAGAGAAGCCGCGCCAAAGGTCAAAAGCGCCCGTCTTGGTTTCAGCAAAGAGTTGCGCAGTTTCAAGGCGTCGAGATCTGTTTGAAGGAATCATAGGCACCGCCTAGAGCATTCATAAGTGTTGGGCCTCTTCCTGATCCCGATGAAAGTAGTAAATGAAAATGGAGTGGTGGTTGGAACCTCATTTCATTCCATAAATGGGAAGCATGGAAGAACTGGCCGTGGAGGCAGACTGTCAGCCCAAAGTTTCCATGTCAGCAGTTTTTCCTGCAAAGCCCATACTGATCCAAACTCGCGTTTAATAGAAGAATGCAAGTGCAGACTTGTAGAGGAGATGCAGATGCAAAGCTTTGATTGCAGTAGCCAGGTCACACTCCTACTGGTGGCAAGTTGTTCTGAATATAAATACTCAGTTTTGATATTTTGTTCAGGTCGATGGTTGAGCTAGGCTCCCGCATTGTAAAGTTTTAATGAAACTCTGGTTCTTCTGGTTAGGTATCTATATTTGAGACTTCTTGTTTAATGTAAGTCAGCTTCCTTTCATATCTCTATAAACAACTATGTTAGGACACTCGAGCATGGATGATACAGTTGAGGGTAGTTTTGTTTTTGTGATGTAGGTTTGATCACAGTGACATCGCGACCAATTTTAATCAGTCTCTTGTGTTGTCTTTTCCTTCCAACACTGAATGACTCAGACATGGATGATCCAGTCGGGTTGTTGCTATTGAATTATAATGTATGTTTGATTATAGTTCAGTGATAATCTCATTTAGTTCCTTAAAACTCTGAACCAAGAGGATCTTGTCTTCTGAGTTTTTCCTCCTTAGGTTGTTGGAAGACCGGATGTCCATAGCAGACCTCTTCACTCTCCTCAAGTTCTTCCCCCTACTCACCTTTACTACAACTTACTGACTGAAGTTAGATCAAGACCTCATCTGCGTATGCATACCAGCCCAATTTTCTGAGTTAAAGCGATATTATCCTGAGACTGCGTCCATTAGACCACCCTTAAATTTATTCATTGTGACATACAAACCGATGGGTACTAGGCTTAACTCTGCTGCAATCTAGAGGTGAATTCTGGTGCTAACAAACAATACCCCATTTGAAGATGATTCCATTTGTTTTATTTCAAGTTTGCAGCGATAAGACTGATCAGCCAGTAAAACTTCCCTACCCACATATGAAGAAAACTGACTTTTATATACATAGTGATAAAACCTGGTAATTTTCCACAATATATATAGATTAACCCTATATCTATTCAGCTTGGAGTTATTCACACCTAAAATCTTTTTTTTTATCCTCTGCAGTTTCACATACAATTCTAAATAAATGTCTGCTATAATTTCACTTACAGTGCTACTGCTAAATATAATAATATAATATGATACATGAATAAGTAGAGATTGTCTTATTAAATGATTTGTATATATCTTAATGGGTATAATGATTTGTATATATACTTTCGTAGATTTTACCAGTAAAATTGTTTTTGTAATTAAACTCCATCATCATTCAGTTCATCTATATCTAGAATGTATTCCAGCAACAATAGCATGCACTAGTGAGACCTGTTTCAGATTCAAATATCTCAAAGTAAACTTGTTCTTTCCCATTTGAATCCAGTAGCTTTTGACAGGATCTATCCATAAAGTAAATAATATTCATGAAAGCCTAGTCAATTGAACCATGGGCTCATTTTTCTTTCTTTCTGATACTCTAGGTTGGGTTTAGAGTGCTCAGCGAACCCAAAAAGGCTCAAAATCTCAGCATTCGTGTGAATATGATGGGGGCATATGCGAAGTAAATCCTGAGCTTCAATCTATTTGTCTGCCTTACAAAATGCGTCAATCATTGCCAAGTATGCTTTGACAGGTGCAACACGCTTTCTTCTCATCTTGTTCAGGAAATCTAGAGCCCTGCCCATTGTCTTACTCTTAGCATAAATCTCATATAAAGGATCTACAAAAGGTGCAAAACCCTCATCCCTCATTAAGTTGAAGACCTTTGAGGCCTCCGGCAGCTTCCCTCCATGGATCAATTTCTTTAGCAACTCCATAAATGTAGCCTGCGAAGGTATGACGCTTTTCTCTCCTATCATTTAACGGAGAAACGAGTAGGCATTCTCTACTCTTTTTTATTGCAAAATGCATTCTCTACGTGCCCATGGTTTGCTTTCACCTAAGCCAAGAGAGGTTTTCTCTTTCTGGTGTGGCACATCGGGGCATGATTCTCAAGGCACTGTAGAAAATGCAAAGGATTTGGATCGTTTGGTCCAATTTTTAAGTCCAAGGCAGTTATTATTAGCTGCTGTGGACCACTATGATTGGAGGTAAAACTAATAAGAGACATGGGGGCGGACGTTACAAAAATCATAAATGTGGAGCTTCTACCAACAGATATACAGCCCAAAGAAAGAAGGAATTTCAGCTTTTTAAAGTATGTTGATCATTCAGAACTTGAAGATATTTTAACAAATTATATCMTGTTATGAAAATGCATCTGGAAGCAAGTTGTGGGAAGATAATGCTTCCATTAATGTTGTGTTCTAAGTTTAGAGTTGGTTTGAGATTTTGTAGGAGTTGTTGAAATATTATCTCAACCTCCATACCTATGTTTGGAATTGGTTGGATCTAACTCCAGCTACATATACCTATTGTATCTTGGGATTTGATAGAGTAATACAATATTATTTTGTGTGTAATTTTCGTGTTATGGCYGCTCTCTTAAATTATGTCACTAAGTATGTAAATGGCAGATGTGGACCTCCCAATCCATAGTGAGAACGCCTTTGACTAATAAGGATGGAGTTATATTACTAGAAAKACACAGCAATTATATTTACATAGTGTTGAGAGTGCATATATATAGTTGAGAGTTCAAAGAGAAAAAAYGTTTTCCCAATACCTATCCAATACATAGGCTGCATCTGTTTTCACAACGAAGTTCCTAGTAAACATCCATACCCCAAAACTAACACCGAAAATGAAAATTAAGGGTTTCTCACTCGTAGTAGCTAATCTGTGTTTGTTATATAAATTTGTATTAAAGACAAGTTGGTAAACATCCATACCCCAAAACTAACACCGAAAATGGAAATAATAAAAAACTATAGGGTTTCTCACTCGTGGTAGCTAATCTGTGTCTGCTATATAAATTTGTATTAAAGGGCACTAATGATTCCAAATAAATCGTGCAGTTCTTGTGCCTAATGATTGATTTGCTGATATGTTGGACTGCTATCAAAATTTAATTGAACATAATTATATGTTAGAATTAGCTCTCGGTTGCATAATGCAAGATGAAAACCCTAACTCTAGTCTGAAGTTCAAGGTTGGCATTAAAAGTTAAACATTAGACTGAAAGTATGATATATCAAATGTTAAAAAAAAACGTATTCAAGGAAAAAGTGGGGAGCACAAGGGTAAGAAAGAAATGAAGAGCATCCCTAGTACCCATTTAAATAAAAGCATATGGTTGTAACCCCCCCCCAAATAAAGATAACCAACGCTAAAAATTATTGTTTCAAGACTTGTTGCGAGCATTTCACCTGCCAAGAAACCCTAAACCTTGAATGATTTTCCCAGCCTATAAACAAACATGACATGCACAAGAAATAAAATTAGAACTTAAAACCTATGTGAGACTAACTCTGTGGGTATATTCGATAAAACTCATCTATATTGTATTGCAAGAGAGGGAACAAGAACCAGATCTAATGTATTCTTCAACCATCTGATGATATTTTGTGTACTCCTCTTCCTCACCTTTTAGTTGATCTGTTATATCTCAAAATAAGTAGTTTCCATCTGTTGTTACATGAGCAATTCTTGAACCTAAAGTTGTCAACTATGTGCTAAATTTAGTCGTGTCACCTGGTTTGTCTTTCCTTAGAGCATATGTGAGTAAACGTTTCAAGTGTGGGTTGTGGTAAACCCTGAGATTTAGATCTTACTTAACTAGGGAAGATCTCTTTATTTTAATTGTATAATTTACCTTACTTCAACATTGATTTAGTTCTACATAAACTAGATTTAACCAGATCTATGTCATTCATAATCAAATATGTTATGATGGAAACTAGATTTTCATTTTGTGCTATGAATAAATCTAATAAGGACAAACGTGCTCATAATAGAGTACATAATTTATTTATTTTTAATTAGGAAGGCCCATAGGTCTTAAGGGTTATAACTAATGCTCTGATACCATATGTCAGAACCATATCTACTAACAAAAATAAATAAAAATTACCCAATGTAAATAAACATTGATTTCTAACACAAGAAACCTCAATAATTTACTTAACTCAAGAGCAATGAGAGGTGAGGAACATACCTCAAACCAACATACACATAATCTGGTGACTTCATGAACATATCTAAAACTTGAACTTCGATCTGACCAACCGCAACATGAAGTGGGGGATGACTCTCCACCCAACCAACCCCTTAGTCATCACGACTGAGAGCCCCTAAGCCCTCAATCCATTGCTATGCCAACTCTTCTTATCCTTGTCCTCAAATTTCCCAAGCAAAATGAGATATCATTTTCTCCTTCCTCCACGTTATATAGAATCCATCCATGATAAAGAACTTGAGCCCTAGGATCCACTTGTAATTTTTTATTATATTTAGGGTTTTTCCATAAATTATCATTATTCATTTTACCTTTTTCTTTTATTACCCCAAATATTTATTTAAGCCCTTATTGTGATCTCTTTTGGGTAATAATTATACTTTCTTCTTATTATTATTTATGTAATAATAATATGGGGATGATCCCTTTAGGAAAAGTATTATACTTTCTTATTGTTATTTATTTAAATAATAATAATATGGGGCATGACAATATCTAAGCCTCATTTGCTCAAGATGAAAGATGGGGGCGAGTCCTCTCAAATCACCAAGTTGTGTTGATGCATTAGCACTCCAAGAAGATATAAAGGAGGGATGAAGAACGAATGAATCAACAAGCTAATACAAGCTAAAAATGTGTTTATATGCCCTCTTTAGCAAGGGTTGATTGGCTAATTTCCAACTAAAGAGGACACAATATGGATGACAACTCACCATATCCCATGAAAGGAGACAAGGGGAATATTCTATTTCCTTATGTATTATTTCAAAAGTATATGAAATACATGAGCATCTCTAATACATAAGTCTCAGTGATCTCACATTGTAAATCCTCCATAATATGACCAAGTCTAAGGTACATGTGTTATCCAAGGAACCAAGCACTCTGTGTGGCACGTCTATGGAGTAGAACCTAGAGGGATGTTAAGGGTTGCTAACCTAGCACTATGCGTTATGTTGTTGATAACATGCTTGTGCCACAAATACCTTGTTTGCATTCATTGAACATGACATTTTGGCATGTAGTAGTTATCCCTTTTGACCCTAACAACTCCACCTCAGTGGTTGACTCACCCTCAAGTTAATTCCTAGGAATATGTAACATCTGGAAGAAAGTGAAACCATCGATCTCAACCCTGATCAAATGCAAGCAGGGGAACACCATTGCAACTATCCTTGTCTAGAAGATTCGACTCAAACACACTAGTGCATTTGAGATTCTCTGCCTTATTTATGGTCTCTCATGAACTCCCTCCTCATTTGAATCTTTGTCATGCGCATATCTCCATATGCATTTGATATATTGAAAAGGAACTTGTCATTTTGATAAGAATCCAAATGTATAGGTGGTCCTCCTAAAAACTTTTATTCATCATCCCAATCCACCACTATGCTAAAACTAACGACCCAAAAATGTACCCAAATAGGTTTTGCTCCTGATCTAGGAATTTCTAAGAACACAGTGCCACATACACACCATTGTATGATCACCTCATATCAATGGTGCAGACCCACTCGGCCCTCAGGTCGAGGATCCTCTTACAGGATTGTTCTTCTTTTCCCTTTGAGCTGGATTGGCTCTTTCAATTCCCTGCTTGAATCTTCTTTCTTTTGATCCACAAGTCCTTTCGGAAGCTTCCTTGGCGCGAACGACACTAGGTGCAAGCTCCCCCTTCTCTGCGTGACCACCGGCTATGACCAAGGCCTAAACTGAAAGGTGCTTGTCACAACTTGCCACTCGCGAGTTCATGAGTCGAGACTCTTGACTCTTCCTCTCCAAACTCATGATACCCGAAATGTCGATACAGGTATAGCTCCCTCCTGTCAGCGCCCTCTGTGCGTGACTGTCGGCTAGGCTTCCCACTAGCGCTTCTCGCCTTTCACCACTTCGCAAGTCGAAAGGTTGGACTTTCGTCCCCTTATCTTACGAACCCCCGAGACACGAAAAGTCAACGGGGTGTTGACTCTCTTCAATGAACAACGTGTGTACACCTGTCTATTCCACGGGCCCACCTTGCGATTCTGCCACGTGTTCCTTACGCTCCACTTCGCACTTCACCACTTCACTCCCCGAAGTGATGTCTCATTTGTACCACGACACCCGAAGTGCCGAGATCCCAAACTCCTTTATACTCCTTATCGCAGCTCGCGACCTCGTGACTTCTCTTTCTAATCTCTCAACTCTTCAACTGCCGAGACCCGAACATCTGATGTGACTAAGTGTCGAACTGGTGAATTTTGACACATCGTCCACGCAGTCCCACAATGGAACTTCTCGCCCTTTCGGGACTTCGCCTTTCGCAACCTAGAGTACCCAACTTTTGGGCTCTCACCTCGCGAACCTCCGAGTTCACGAGATCTCTAGATCTCTGCCACCTGTCCTTCCTGGATGGATGGCTCTAATCCACTCGCCACTTCACTACTCGCCTTTTGCGACTTCGCGAACCTTGATGCAAAACTTTTGACCCTTCAACGCACGAAACCCCAAAATGAGATTTCGCGAGCAATCCAACGGCCCTAGCTGACTTGGATCCTACGGCCCTGATTTCTTCTAAGCTTACGCTTGAGGAAGTTCGTCGTAACATTCTTGCTTCTCTGCAAGATCTGACGGCTCTTGTGACTTCACGAATTCTTCTCAAAGAATTCCGACCGTTTGTTTCTTCCTGGACAATTCCTGTGAATTTAACCAAGTATTTCTCTGCGGAACTTACCCGTCTGCAACGCAAACTTTCTACGCCTCCTTTCAACGCCTCAAGGCACCAACCTTCTGTGCTTTTCTTTGACAACTGTGAAGACCCTATCCCTCCTATGCTTTCTCCAACTCCGAGTCTTAAAGAAGACTCCTGCACGCACTCCTTGCGGCAAATCCTTCAATTACTTCAAAGAATTGAAGTCCTTCGACTCTGTGCACTCCTTGCAGCAGTAGTCCTTCAACAATTTCTCAGGTTCACAAACTCTAAGACTTTACTCGGCCTGCACACACCTTGCACGGCTCATGTGCTCAACTTGCACTTCTGCGAGAATGAGAACAATTGTTATCCCTCCTGAGCTTTCAGAGATGAACTCTAACTTCTGTCAACACACTCCTTGCAAACAAACTTCACTGCACTCCTTGCAGGAATTTTATTCACTTAGGTAGAGAAACAATTGAAACTCATTCATTACTCTCTCTCAGACTTCAAACACAAAGCATGAAATCATATACACAACATATAAAGCAAATGTATAACAAAAAGTAAACATCCATGAGCATAACATTCAATGTGCATACATAGAGAACAAATATGACACCATGAATTGGAATCGAAGCTCTTTCTATTAATTCAAATCTCTGTACATGGGTGTTTCCAACTACAGCTCTCTGCTCTCTTCTCTATGCTCTATGCTCAATTGACAATCATCTTACAACTATACAATGAGGGTGTCTATATCACGTTTCCCTCTTGCGCTCTAAAACTGTCTAATCTAGAATTAAATTCTATCTACCTACATTCATTACACATAAAGGCTCCTATCTACTATGGACGAGAGCGGATCGCTCAAGGTCCTTTTACAATAATACAAGCATGCATCCACTTAATGACTTCATTAATATTTCAAAACATTTTCAAAAAATGTGCTCGGTGCTTTTCCAGCTGTCTCTTATCTCTGCGTTGTCTCGCTACTGTCTATGTTTGCACGCCCTTGCGATGCTCCTGCATCATACTCCCTCGCCTGAAAATTTTCATGGGATCCTGTCCATGAGCTCGTGCACGGTCTGTCCATGCTTCTGGATTTCTTCTTTGTTCTCACAGCTAGCATCTTCAACTAGATGGCCCTTCCACTTGACCAAGTATTCAAAGTATTGCTTTCGCCTGGTCCTCTTACCAACTCTTTTGTCCAATATGCTTTCCATCTGTGGCTTCTCTGCAACTAGCATCTGTTTGGTCCACTGAACCTTTGGTTGTTCATTACCTGCTTCTACTCCAGCTTTGTATGGGTACAAATCTGAGACATTGAATATCGGAGAAATTCTGATCCCATCAGGTAATTCAATCTCATATGGATTCGCCCCAAATTTCTTCAAGACCTTACATGGTCCGATTTTCTTCATCTTCAGTTTATTATATGTTCCACTCGGGAACCTTTCCTTTCTCAAATGTGCAAGGATCAAATCACCAACTTCGAATTGAAGTTGTCTTCTGTGTTGATCTGTTCTCCGCTTATATTCTTGGCTCGAACTCTGCAATCGTTCCTTCACCTGGCTATGAAGTTCCTTCATCGCCTCTGCGAAATCTTCTGCACTAGCTCTCCTAGTCGCAATCTGTTCTGAATCCCTCAACTCAGAAATTACTCTCGTCTTCATGCCATAAACAATTTGAAATGGACTCTGTCCTGTGCTCCTATTAATTGAATCATTGTAAGCAAACTTTGTCTGTGGTAATATGTTGTCCCACTAACTGTGGTGTTCTGTCACCAAGCTCCTCAACAAGTCTCCCAAACTCTTGTTCACGACTTCTATCTGTCCATCCGTCTGAGGATGATAAGCTGAACTAAATGACAAGTTTGTTCCCAACTTCTTCCATAAGGTTTTGCAGAAGTGTCCTATGAACTTAGTGTCTCGATCCGAAACTATTCTCCTTGGTAAGCCATGAAGTCGAATGACTTCTTTGAAAAATAGGTTCGCAATGTGAGTTGTGTCACTGGTTTTCTGACATGGAATGAAATGTGCCATTTTGGAAAATCTATCCACTACCACAAAGATTGAGTTAAACCCTCTTTGTGTTCTTGGCAACCCCAATATGAAGTCCATGCTGACTGCATCCCACGGCCTCTCAGGTACGGGTAATGATTGATAAAAACCTGCATTCTACCTCTTTCCTTTTGAATGTTGACAAATTCTACATCTGTCCACGAATCTTTTGACGTCTGCTCGCATTCCTGGCCAAAAATATGACTCATTCAACTTTGCGAACGTCTTTTCATGACCGAAATATCCGGCCAATCCTCCACTATGTTTCTCCTTTAGCAAATTCTCCCTCATGGAGCATTTTGGAATACAAAGTTGATTACCTTTAAACAGTAATCCTTCCTGGATCATGTATTCTACCCATTGGCTTCTATCCCTGAGAATTGGATTCTCAGCTGCTTCATACGCCTCTTTAAAATCTAGATCATTTCTGTACATGTCCCTGAGATCATCAAAACCCAATGTTTTGACTCTGAACTCCTGCAATAGCAAACATTTCCTGCTCAAAGCATCAACAACTTTGTTAGCAGTTCCAGAAATATGTTTAATCACAAAAGTGAAATTTTTCATATATTCAACCCATTTAACATGTCTTTGATTCAACTTCTTTTGTTGAGTCACAAATTGCAATGCATGATTATCACTATGCAAGACAAATTCCTTAGGAATTAAGTAATGTCTCCATTTCTTCAATGCATGTATAATAGCATAGAATTCCTTATCATACGTGGAGTATTTTATCTTGGCTTCATTCAGCTTCTCGCTGAAATATGCTATCGGGCTGTCTTATTGACTCAAGACTGCCCCTATTGCAAATCCACTCGCATCACATTTTACTTGAAATGTCTTTTTAAAATCCAGCAACACCAAAATTGGTTGTTTCATGATTTTCTTCTTCAACAAATTAAAACTTTTCTCAGCCTCTTCTGTCTAGTGAAAATTCTTCACTGTGTCCATCATCGGTGCACTAATTCCACTGAAATTCCTGATGAACTTCCTGTAGAAACTAGCCAATCTTTGAAAACTTTGAACTTCAAAGATATTCTTTGGTGACGACCAATTCTTAATCACCTCCACCTTATCTGGATCCATCCTCAACTTATCTGCAGAAATAACAAAACCCAAATAAATGAGCTCTGTCTTCATGAATGAGGACTTCTTCATGTTTATCAACAGCTTCTCTTACTGTAACCTCTTCATCACTGTAGCCAAATGTTTAAGATGCTCTGCCTTTGTTTTACTAAAAATCATCATGTCATCAAGATACACAATGACAAATTTTCCGATGAAATCCTTCAGGACTTCATTCATCAATCTCATGAAAGTACTCAGCGTGTTTGTTAAACCAAATGACATGACAAGCCATTCATATAACCCTTCATTGGTTTTGAATGTTGTCTTCCATTCGTCACCTTCCCTCATGCGGATTTGGTGATATCCACTTTTCAAATCAATCTTTGAAAAAAATTTGGCTCCACTCAAGCAATCCATCAAATCATCCATTCTTGGCAATGGAAATCTGTACCTGATGGTTATCTTGTTGATTGTTCTTGAGTCAGTACACATCCTCCAGCCTCTGTCTTTCTTCGGACTGAGCACTGTCGGAAAAACACATGGACTCAAGATTTCTCTGACCAAACCTTTGTCCAACAAATCCTGGACTTGTCTTTTGACCTCTTCATTCTCCTGCGGTGTCAATCTGTACGCTACTTTGTTTGGAAAACTAGCTCCAGGTATGAGATCAATTTTATGACTTATACTTCTAATCGGTGGCAACGAACGAGGTAGTTCGTCCACTACTATGTCAGCGAACTCTTCCAGTAGTTCCTGAACCTCTTCTGGTAAATCATCTACCCTTGTGCTGGTTAAAACAATCTTTGGCTTCC
>ML790078.1:119361-141840 GCA_009831015.1 Picea engelmannii
TTTTTTTTTTAAACTGCCTAATTGTTCAAGATCTTTCCATCCAGATCATCAATTTCATTTTTTAAATCCATAGTATCTGCATATTTAATATGTCTTATTTAAGTAATCGTTTTCTTACCAACACGAACTACTTCCAATCAAAATCTCATATGGAGGATTTATTAAGAAGTAAAGGCTTATACTAGATTACGTTGGGAAAGGAAAAAGAACCCACTGATGCTAATAAGAAAATCAAATGAGCTAATAGGAGTGACGAAGCACGTGGACTGATCGGAATGTCCATCTTTCCTAATTTAAGGTTCCACCTTCAAGAAATTGATGACCCCGATGAAGCTTGGGAAAAACTTGAATATGTGTTTGGTAAACACAATATTATTTGAGAACATCAGTTAAAATATCAAATACTGACTTTAATTCCAAATGATTTTTCTTGCATTGAAGACTATCTATCTAAATTTAAAACACTCAAAATTTTATGTGAAGAATGTCAGATAAAGATGGAGGAAGAGTGTTGCATCTATATTATTTTCTAAGCTAGGTAGTGCATATTATGTGTTTGTATCTACCTTTTATTCCATGAGAGAGACTCTAGGGAAATCTTATCAAAAACCCACTCTTGAGTCTTTTTTTGATGCTTTGATTGGAGAGCAAGATAAGATTGTACAAATTGGAGTGATCAACACTCCAGGTACCTCTAACAAAACCTTAGTCGCCCAGCAGAAAAATAAACCCAAGAATCCCAAGAAGCAACATCCTCACCACAACAAAACGCAACATAAGGTTCCCAAGCCCACTCATACAGCTTCATCTCCCAATGGTGACAACAGAGCAAAATCTAAAAATAAGAAGACTGACAAACATTGCAACTTTTGTGATAAATATGGTCATGATGAGTCCAAATGTTTCAAGAAGATGGCAGCTTTAGAAGTAGCGATGAAAAATCACAACATCAGTATTGATTCTCCTTCTTCTTCTTCTCATGGACATACACTTTCTGCTTATGGTTTCTCCTTCAATGTAACTTCTATATCTTCTTCTGATGAGTGGTGTTGAGGAAAAGATATGAATTATCTTACTCAATCATTTTCGAATCTTTCCTGGCTAGGACAAGATAGTCGAGAATGTCACCCTATGTTATATAGCCTCAAAAAATATTTTCTCAATCCACAAGTATTAATTACAAGGGTTTAGGTTGATTTATTAATGAAAAGAATGTTACAAAATGACATAAAATTTTATATAAGTTTCTAAAAAATATACAGATTAAAGAAAGTAAATATGGAGATCAAAAGAAAAAGTAACCAAGTCACAAATACACAAAAATGAACTAGAATAGCAATCTATTTTATTTCATTCTGAGATATCAAAAGTGTTTTTCTCTTTACAAAACCCCTGTGAGGGCATGGACCAAAGTCTAATTTAGAGATACCCGATGAACACCATACAAAAGGACTCCGACAAGAAGTAAAAACTAAAATTTATAATCTGGATCAGCTTGCCATAGACTGCTACCACTTTGACTCTACAAAATATCATTTATCAGCTATGAAACTCAATTCACAAACAAACAAGAATACACAGACTATCAAGGATGGATCAACACCTCTAAAACAAGCATTTGAATGATTTGGTTCTGTTTTGAACCTTGTTGTCTACAATAGGACCATGTTGTCCAAAAGATAATTAGGCTTTGAATAAACTCAAGAATGAATGAAAACCGAACTATCTCATGAAATCAAAAGAGCAAATCTTAGTCTTGCTTTCTCCTTCTATTATCCTCTTGTTTCTTCTTCTCATTTAGCTTTTATTCCTTCCAAATAAGTTGAAGTAGTTCAACTACTTTCTTTGGTTAAGTTAGTTTGACTTAACTAATTTAGTTTAGGAGAAATAATAATAATAATAATAATAATAATAATAATAATAGTTAAGGGTCTTTAATTAATAATAACTAGGTAGGTGGGACCCCTTGTGACTCACGTCTTTTATTATTTTCAAATTGTAAAATAAAAAACAAATGGATAATCATTTCGACATATGCCACCCTTGTAACTCCCTTAGATATCTTCAAAATTGAATATTTAAATATCAGAAATAATTTAAATCATATCCAAAAATATATAAATATCAACATAATCCACATTATCCAAAAAAGAGCTTGATGTCCAAATTTTTTGCAGACCACCGTCTTCATCAACTCAATCATAAAAACACATAAATTAAAATCCATAATTGTCACTCTGAGAGGAAATTTTTCTTTTATCACTGTTGTCCATCTTTGATTTCCCTGAATTAGCCTATGGTTGATTTGAACCTTGAGGTTGTATTTCACTGATTACGTGGGAACAATCATCCTTCAAATGCATGTGGGAGGACATGGATTTTGAGGAGTCATTTGAGGGAGAGGAAGGAGAGGCAACAACTTTGCCTTTATCTTGCACATGGGGGACATTAGTTTTAATCCTTTTATTAGTGTATGAGGATTGAACAAGTGAATGAACAGGGGAAATCCGAACATTAGTACTTACAGGTGGTGGAGGAGGCAATGAAAAATTGAGTCAGCCACGATGGTAAGAGATATTCGGGTTGACAATCTCTTTCCATCCATCATTTGCAAGGACTTCTGGTTGCAAGGACACACGAGGAGGAACAGGAATGTCAGGGATGTTCTGAGGTTGGAAGGGGGGTCTCTCTGGTTGAGGTTGTACTATTCTTGATAGAGCCAATTAAAGAACCCAGCTTGGAACTGTTGGTTCAATTCCTGGGGATCAACATCAAAATGAATGGAAAATATAGGCCTTCTAGACCCTCTGTTATTTCTGCCATGGTTGCCACTACTAAATAAACTCATCATGTAGCAGCAACTCATCAGTAACTAAGCCCTTAGTAAACCATACATGACATTATGCTTGCATGAGTCAAAAACTAGCTCATAAATTGACACGAGATACATGCAAACCCATCCATAACAAACCATTTAATAATCGCCAAGTGAGCAGGGGGTGATAGGGTTCATGAGACCTATGGAGGGAGTGTAATGAATGAAAGGTGGTATAATTTGAGGGGATAAACACATGAATACTGCTCAGAAATTAATTAAATAGTTTAACTATGTAAAATATACCAAAATATCAGTTGCCAACCATTGTTGTGTTATCTCTTGCGTCATTGTTACACAGACCTTTTTAATTTATTTCACAGAACAAGGATGCCAAAATGAAATTGGGATTATGAGGGGGATGTAATGAGCAAAAAGTGGTAGCATGATAGGGACATAATATGGATATTGTTCATATAAAAATAAATCAAATCAAACATAACTTTGTTCAAACCTCCACAATTCAATCAGTGTTCACTTTTCAAAACCACCATCTAAACTGGTACTTCCTTTACAGATTTCTTGTTGGATCCCAAACAACAATTCATATGCCCATAACTAATCAATTACAACAGCCTTTGCATCCATATAAAATTTACATAACAGTCATAATAACATCATTGCAATCGATATGATAACTATAATAACCCTTTGAGCCTCAACCATTCATACTCCAATGCTAAATTTTGTTTTTTCCTTTTTAAAACCAATAGAATATGCACAATGATTCCAACCATTTATATCCAATTATTATTCTTTAAAATAAATAAGAATATGCATAGTATTTACCACCCTTTGTCCATTATTCAAACATTGTTCGACATAACCAAACTGGGCATTAAAACTTATAATCAGACCCCAATCCTTTCACACACAGGTCTCTTTTAAATATAATCAACATAAGGATTGATTTGAATAACATTTGAATCAAATAACATGTAACTCTTGAGCCCAAGATTCACATAAATTAGCATGTACAGACTTCTTTTAAAATTGCTCAACGAGAAACAGAACCAAATCGTGCCCAATCGACCAAGCACACACAGTGCTTATTTACTCTTGATTGGATTAAAATGATATCAAGATCGTATTTAGGGTTTGAACACAGCAAGCAGAGGGTAATAACAGGTGGCTCGATCAGAGGATTAAGTCCTCAAAAATCGCAGACAGCTCCGGCTTTTCAAAATTTACCACAGACACAACGCCAATAACAATACTCTTGACTGTGAGGGTTACCAAAACGACAGTCATCCACCTCCAACAGGGAACGGAAAGAAGAGAATCTATTCAAAACTATAATGTGAGTGTCCAAGCACAACCCGTTCCCAACCAAGAGCATGTATAATGCTTCCATTAACTTCTTTGGAGCATTGATTTCATACTGTGTATTGCTTTCCAAGAAACATTGTTAATGGGGGCAGCACAATGATAGCTAACAACTTGGGGTTTTTCCAAGTCAAGGAAAGAAAAACCTTAAACCTTCAACAATTCACATTGCAACCGAGAGGATCAAAAAAAATCAACCATAGAGACGAAAATAGAGTGGCAATTCTTAAAAATAGAGACCAGTTGTAACACCCATGTGCACATCTCAGAGCTTTTCAAATCAAAATAATCCATTTTCCATAGAGAAGCCAGACCCAAAACATAATCCAACTGAGCATGCTTCATTGCCATTTTATCAATAAACCCATGCAAATATTACACACATCAAGGAGAGCATAACCATTCTTTTTGTTTAAAATTCCAACAGTCTAGAATAATCACCAGAAAAAACCATGGACACAACACCAATACACAGTTCAAAAATCCCATAAGAGCTTAAGAAAAACACAAACCGCGAGCAATCATAAGCTAAAAATTGATTCATAGGGAAGAGTAACCATCATGGATGGAAGAGTAAGGAACCCATACCTGGGAAAGCCTGCGTGAGGAAGAAGATAGACGGTATGCCTCCTTTAAGACCGAGCAATGCGGAGCATCAACAACCACCAGAACCAAAAACAAAAATGCAAGTATGACTAGGGTGACGGGCTCAAGGGGTGTTTGAGTGGCATGCAGTAAATGCACGTCGCTTCTACCTACAACCTCATTCAATTCAATGTACGAGATAGCCAATTCACCATAGCACTAAGCATTTAATCAACCATATATTCATTGCCATATCACATTTGCATAGTGTGCCACCCTTGGTAATGTCAAACCCTTTTTTTTTAAATAACAATGTGCTATAACATTACCCCATGTGCATCCACATATAGCATACAACAAGGCGCATAACTATAACAGCAAGGGTTTATTGCACCTCTTTTTGTCACAATAATACATAGCATTAGAGCTTGTGTATAGTCCTTTTATTTAAAAGATCCCCAAGATTATCCCTTTGCAAGATCATATTAACCAAATAATGTCATGTTTAATTGCAATATCAAAACAAAACTTATAATAATATTTTCATCCATAGGGAAGCCTTAACATAATCCGAGAGTGGTCATCAAGGCTATCGATGCCATGCATTAATCAACCAATCATCTTATGTCACCATAAAATTTTAACCATGATTCGAAACAACGAACTGTAGAATATTGTGCTAGTACCATCACAATAGCAAACAAAATATAAGCGCATCATATCCATCATAGCGCCACAATTCTACAAGGGGGTCCCACCTACTAGTTTGTTATTAATATAAATAATTAATAGAGTTTGGAAATCATTTATGAGAATAGTATTCATCGTTGTGTTTTTAAGCATCAACAAAATGGTGACTCCACAGGGAAATCTATTTCCAATAGATTAAGAACTCATAATGTCCAGTTTCGTAGACTAGGTGAATCGTAGATCAAAGAAAGTGTTTTCCTGAATGATTATGCAACAGGGCGAAGTGAGGCGGTTGAAGGGAAAAAATGATTTGGGATTTTGGGAATAACTCATGTAAAGTGTTATGTATGAGGGGCTTATCCCAGTATGCATAATATTCAATTAATCATAGTGAAAGCATTCTTTTCTTTAAGGAGAAAATTTTTTGGTGCGCTCTTTTTGAATCTCGGGGTGTAGGGAAGAAAAAGAAAGCAAAAAATAGGGATGAAAAACCAATTATCTTATCTAACAACAGTATTGGAAGCAGATAGCAATTTTAATGATGTCTTTAATGAGGGACGTCACGAAAGTTCTGTAACCTAATTGTTCTGACTTGCAGAATAGCATCGTTGTGGAAAAACTGATCCAAAATTTTATTTCAAACCAGTAAAGAAATCAATAAAACAAATAAAACAACAAGTCAAAATCAAAGCAGTGAAACAAAACTATAATACAGAAATAATTTTATACAACATTTTATCTTTCAAGCTGGTTCCACATAGTGTTTCAAGTGGGAATCGTTAGTGCTGTAAGAGAATAATCGCTCTTCCAAGTCCTTTAGAATATAAGAATTTGTGCCCAAGACAAAATTGATTTTAAAAGGACCCAGCCATAACTTTTGAAACTTTGAATGCCTTCCTCTATCTGTGTGAGCTGAATCCCACATCAAGACTTTCTCATTGACCTTAAATATGACAACTTTTGCACTTTTATTGAAATATTTCTTTACGATTAGTTGTATTTTCTTTATGTTCTCCAAGGAAAATGTCATTTGTTCTTATAAAGCCAATAGTGCATTTATCTTTTGAGATATATTAGAAGAATTTAATTTTTCAATCTGTAGCATCATCCTTAAAGAAGAAAGTTCCAGCTCGGTAGGAAAAATTTCTTCTTGACCATAAACAAGCTGAAAGGGAGTGCAACATGTGCTCACCTTGGTGATAGTGCGATCTACCCAAAGGGCGTAAGTGAGGAGGGTGTGCAATTGACGAGGCTTATCTTCAATGATCCTCTTGATAATTCTAACCTGATTTTTGTTAGTAGACTCGGCTTGCCCATTTCTTTAAGGGTAATAAGCTGATGAGGTAAAATGTTTAACTCTTGGTTTTAGCTAGAAATTGGGTCAGCTTAGTAGAAATAAAATTGGGGTTGTTATCTGTAATAATCTCTAAAGGAATGCCAAATATGGAAAAAATATTAGTTTCAAGAAAAGAAATAACCTGCTCATCCTATGAATGCGGACAACTTCAGTCCATTTCGTAAAATAATATGTGGTTGTCAAGATCAAAACTTGAACTGCTGAAGATGGAGGATTAATAGGACTAATAAAGTCTAGACCCCATTTTGAAAAAGGAAAGTCAGGGAGGGCAGGTTGTAAAGGCATGGTAGAAAGACGTTCTTTCCCTGAAAACATCTAGCACTTGTCACAAGATCTTGAAAAATTATAGGAATCTCGAAAAATTGAAGGCCAATAATACCCTTTTTCTGATAATTTTAAAAGCAGTAGTTTTAGCAGAAAAGTGGCCACCCACATGAATAACAGAATTTGAAGATCCATGGGTTTCCTATAACAATTTGTGTGCTTCCTCATTATTTACACAACGAAGTAATATACCATCGGCAGATCTCCTAAACAAGAAGTCTCCTAAAATGACATATCTGGAAGATTCAAGACGGAGCCTTCTCCTTTGATGAGTATCTAAGTTATCTGGACATCTCTGATTTTGCAAGTAATACACCAGATTTTTGTACTAGGGATGTTCAGCTATAGGAAGGATTTCACTATCAATGTAAAATAGTGCTGACAGGGGGTTATCTTGTTCATCAATCTCTTCACTTTCTTCAACATGTTGAGCCAAGTGAAGGGATAAGTCACGTCCCTTAATGGTTTTTGAATTCATGGTGGTTAAATCATGCTCCTGGATCTTGGAAAGCTAATGTGAAAACTTCTCTAAAAGATAAACTTGTGAGAGAAAAAACTTGACAACAGGTAAAGGGACTTTTACGAGTGTGTGCTTGCCTAAGATAAAGTGGTGAAATTTCTTCACAACTTTAACAAGAGAGAAAGCATGTTTTTTGATATAAGAATATTTTAATTCATCATATGATAAGCTTTGACTCATGTAATATACTGGTTTTTCGTTATTTTGGTCATCACATTGTAAGAGGGTAGCAGAGACTGCTTCCTCTGTGGCATTAGTGTCTATAATAAACTCTTTCTCAAAATTTGGCTTTGCCAAAACCGGTGCAGAACTGATTTCTTTCTTAATCCTTACGAAAACATTCTCGATGTCATCATTCCAATAAAATGAGCGATATTTCTTGAGAATATTGTGAATTGGTTTGACCATTACAACAAAATCAGGAACAAACCTATGGACAAAGTTGATAATTTTCATAAAGGCTTGAACCTCCTTTTTGGAAGTAGGGGTAGGAAGGTTTAGAATAGCAGCAATCCTTTTGGGATCTATGCTTACTCCTGAATCAGAGACAATATGCCCAAGGAGTTTTCCCTTGGTAATGCCAAAAATAGACTTAGAATAGTTTAAAGAAATGTTGAATTTCCTGCATAGCATGAGAACCTTTCTAAGATGACCAAAATGATCCAATCAGTTCTTTGAATATACAGTCAAGTCATCAAGATAAATCTGAATAATCTTACCAATCATATCATCAAAATCTATCTGCATAGCTCTTTGGAAAGTGGCACCTGCATTAGATAATCCAAAAGGCATGCATTCATAAGAAAATGTGCCCCAACGTGTAATGAAAGTGGTTTTGTATTTATCTGTCCTTTTTACCTTGATCTGATTATAAACAGAAAAATTGTCAAGTAAGGACATCATCTGTGACCCTGCAACTTGTTGCAAAATCATTTCCATATTAGGGAGAGGAAAATGGTATTTTATGCTCGCTCTATTTAAAGTGTGGATATCAATGCACAGTCGGATCTGTCTCGTTGTTTTCTGAACGGGAACCAAATTGGAAACCCACTCATAATACTTAATGGAGAAAATTATCCCAGCCTTCAAAAGTTTTTCCAACTCCTTCCTAATAGTTGCTTCCAGTGCGGGGTTAATGGGTCTTTGTTTTTTCCTAACCGGTTTTATGCCCTCCTTGATAGTAATGGCATGTTGTATAAGAGTAGGATCAAAACCACGAAGATCCTCATAAGACCAAGAAAAAACATCTTGAAATTCACGAAGTAACTCAGTGAATTTCAACTTTTCTTCATCAGTACATTGGGCACCTATCTTAACATTCTTTGGGGAATCGGGTGTCGCAATGCTCAAGGAAATGGTTTCACCCACTTTCTTTTTTGACTCTTCTTTATGTGTTTCTTTGTTGCCTACATCACTCGATGAAAATGAACTTTTTAGAGGAGTAAATCCCTTCGGAATTTCGTTATTTTCCATGAATATAATCTCCTTGGGCTTGTATGGTTCATTTTGTATGAAAGCACAGATGATTTCATCACTAGGGAGTACCTTCCATGACTCTACATTTTCAGGGATATGAGGATGATATAAGGATTGAAAAGTACAATCAGATCTATGTGGCAGAAGTTGTCGAGTATGAGAGGTTGCAAAAACAGCTAACATGTCATCCATTGAATTCAGTTCCCTTTTAACATGAGTGATGTTAAATGATAATAAGTTTGAGATAAGCACCCAAACAGTTTGGGTGTAGTGTTTCATTAACTTGTTGTTAGGAGAATATATTTTATGTACAAGGTTCACAACAAGTTCAGAGTCCCCAAAAACTGTAAGGTGACCACAACCTAAATTATAGGCATTTTCAATGCATAGCAGTAATGCTTCAAATTCGATGACATTATTTGTGCAAGAAAACTCTAACCTATAGGAAAATTTGTGAATTTTACCTATAGGTGAGTACAATATAATGCCAGCTCCATTACCTTCATTGGATCATGAACCATCAAAGTGCATATGATACATTCCGTCCTCTAGGTCAATTTGTTCCAAGGTAGTGTTATCATCATCTACAAAGATGGAGTACACTCCTAAGTCCTCCTCGACGTAGTTTACATTAGGATGTGAGATGCTTTCTATATACGATGAAATTCTTTCCTCCCTTAGGACTATAATTTTCTTCCCATTCTGAGGAACGGATAAGTGTGTCCCTTCAAGTGAGAGATATCCACTTGTCAAAGCTTGCCAGTCTCTTCCTAAGATGATTGAATAATTACTCACTAGCATGTCAATTATGTGAATATTAAGGGTTGTCCTTATTTCAGGATGTGTGCATAGAACCAAAGTCATGTCTTTGATTTCACCTATGGTCGATTGTTGTAAACTATTATAAGAGAGCATGCTTCTGGCATTTTCATTTGTACACGACAAGACAAGCTCCTCCATAATAATTTTTGACATTATGCTTAGGCCCGAACCACCGTCACTCAGACAACAATGGGCTATTTTGTCCATAATATTTACAGAAATGAAAAATGGGGGATTTTTTACAGGGTGTCTAAAGCTATTTACACCTACTTTATTTACACTAGAATCCTCTTCTTTTACCTCTTCAGAGAGATTGGCTATGGTGGAAGTTTTTCCTTCCATGAAATTTTTCAGATGCTTTTGTTGCTCAGGGCTGACAACCATGTCCAGAAGAGTAGCATCGGCCTTGATATTATCCAATTGGTTGAGAATATTGTATTTGGAAGAGGTAAGAGGGGAGGGAGTTCCTTGATTGTCAAGAGTCTTGGTAGCTTGTTCAACAACAACTTGTGAAGATGAGCTTGGGCTAGAAGAAGTACGAGAGGGATCATATTTTCATTTTGAAGCATACGATTTATTCCTAGTGTTTATGATCATGACATCCTATGGTTCTATGAAATCTAGAACAACAATGGTAGTTTCATGGATTTTGCCAAATATTTTATCTTTGGCACTCTTCTTTACCTCACAAGTACTTTCCTTGTGATGTTCCTTGCAAAAGTTACACCAACTACGAGGCATGATGGCTTTGGGCTGAAAGTTGTTTTCATTGGGATTCCTAAAAGGTGGTGAAGAAGAAGCTGAGGCCCCATGAGTAAATGAAGGGACATTTCCCTTCCGTTCATACACTATCATTCAATTATTCATATCATGTACAAGTTGTAATAGGGAAGACATGTTTGTTTGTTTAATTGAGTCTCCTTTGGGACGACCTATTATTTCCAATTGTTCTTCATACTCTAGACAAGTATGTAGGGTGGAACCAAGATTGTCAATATCTTTTTCTTCAATCCTATGACGATAAGGGGAAGGTAGAGCATTATAGTAATGCATAAAAGTAGCTTGGTTCTAGGGTGAATAAGTTCGGGAATTTGGTTATATAACTTGGTGAAACGTAAGTTGAAAGACTTGATAGTCTCATCATATTTGTACTCAATGTTATTGTATTCCCGTAATTGTTCGGCTGGGCTCTTAGTCTTCCCATAAGTATATTTGAACCAGTAAACTAATTCTTCCCAAGTGGAAAGAATCTTGGGAGGGAGATCAAATAAATTTTTCGTTGCTTTCCCTTCAAGGGAGTTAACAAATAAGCGCATACAAGTATCATTGTCATTGGCTCTTATATTGTGACAGGCATTAGAGAATGCCACCAAGTGTTCATTTGTAGTGATTGTGTTATTTCCTGAAAACCTAGGGAGGTGCTCTTTGAATTTTGGAAGTGGACAAGTAGCAGGTGCTAGGTTCATAGGAGAGGATACATGCCACGAGGTAGTAGTAGCATCCTCTTTGAATCAAAAGAGCCCATACTTATTTATGAACTTGGTGGGGTTGGTAGTATATTGGATAGGGACTTGATGGCTATACAAGCTACCAATCACTGGCGGGGCCGAAGGTTGAGATGAAGAAGCACCTTTAGTGCCACCAGAGCCACCCACAGATGCCATTTTGTGAATGATGGGTAAGGGAGAGAAAGATGAACTAGTTGAATCCGACAAAGTTCTTCTTAGAGTACCTTGTTGGGTTGACAAAACAACATTTATTCTTCATATGTCAGCGATAGGGGTGATTTCAAGAGATAAACCTCTTCTTCTCCTAGAGATGTGAGGGTTTAAGGACATGAAAACAAGATCAAAAATTTAGGAAAAATAAAGCTATAGCCGATTCCTAGACTAACTTTTCTTGGCCTCCCAGTGTTCTCGGACACTTATGTCTTATTCAATTACTTCCCACGAGCTTTCAAGCTCATCCTAGGTGTTATCGTTTTCTAATATGGTATTGAATAAAGTTAAAGTAATGTTGGTTTGGTCTTTAAGATCGGGATCAATAATGGGTTGCCTTGTAACAGGTACTGTCATGAAGGAAAGACAACAAAAAAAGAATCAAAAATAGAAATATTCAATGAAAATCATGAATACAAACAACCAAAGAGATATGGAAGATCTCCCCAATATGGTCGCCAAATAAATGTTGAGGAAAATATATGAATTATCTTACTCAATCATTTTCGAATCTTTCTTGGCTAGGAAAAGATAGTCGGGAATGTCACCCTATGTTTTATAGCCTCGAAAAATATTTCCCCAATCCACAAGTATTAATTACAAGGGTTTAGTCTGATTTATTAATGAAAATAATGTTGCAAAATGACATAAAATTTTATATAATTTTCTAAAAAATATACAAATTACAGAAATTAAATATGGATATCAAAAGCAAAAGTAACCAAGTCACAAATACACACAAATGAGACATAATAGAAATCTGATTTATTTCATTCTGAGATATCAAAAGTATTTTTCTCTTTACAAAACCCCTGTGAGGGCATGGACCAAAGTCTAATTTAGAGATCCCCGATGAACACCATACAAAAGGACTTTGACAAGAAGTAAAAACTGAAATTTATAATCTGGACCAGCTTGCCACGAACTGCTACCACTTTGACTCTGCAAAATATCCTTTATTGGCTATGAAACTCAATTCACAAATAGACAAGAATACACAGACTATCAAGGATGGCTCAACACCTCTAAAACAAGAATATGAATAATTTGGTTCAGTTTTGAACCTTGTTGTCTACAATAGGACCCTTCTCTCAAAAAGAGAATTAGGCTTTGAATAAAATCAAGAATGAATGAAAACTGAACTATCTCATGAAATCAAAAGAGAAAACCTTAGTCGTTCTTTCTCCTTCTATTCTCCCCTTGTTTCTTCTTCTCATTTAGATTTTATGTCTTCCAAATAAGTTGAAGTAGTTCAACTACTTTCTTTGGTTAAGTTAGTTTGACTTAACTAATTTAGTTTAGGAGAAATAATAATAATAATAGTTAAGGGTCTTTAATTAATAATAACTAGGTAGGTGGGACCCCTTGTGACTCATGTCTTTTATTCTTTTCAAATTATAAAATAAAACAGAAATGGATAATCATTTTGACACATGTCACCCTTGTAACTCCCTTACATATCTTCAAAAATGAATATTTGAATATAAGAAATAATTTAAATCATATCCACAAATATATAAATATCCACATAATCCACATTATCCAAAAAATATCTTGTTGTCCAAACTTTTTGCATACCACTGTCTTCATCAACTCAATCATAAAAACACATAAATTAAACGCCATACTTTCCACTTCGAGAGACATTTTTTCTTTTATCACGGTTGCCCATCTTTGATTTCCCAAAATTAGCATGTGGTTTATTTGAACCTTGAGGTTGTATTTCACTAATTACATGGGAACAATCATCCTTCAAATGCATGCGGGAGGACATGGATTTTGAGGAGTTATTTGAGGGAGAGGAAGTGGAGGTAACAACTTTGCCTTTATCTTGCACATATGGGACATCAGTTTTAATCCTTTTACTAGCATGTGAGGATTCAACAGGTGAATGAACAGGGGCAATCCGAACATTGGTATTTATAGGTGGTGTAGGAGGTAATGACAAATTGGGCCAACCACGATCATGATAGACATTCGGGTTGACAATCTCTTGTCATCCATCATTTGTAGGGACTTCTGGTTGCAAGGACACATGAGGAGGAACAGGAATGACAAGGATGTTCTGAGACTGGAAGGGGGGTCTCTATGGTCAAGGTTGTATTATTCCTTGCTCAATCCATTTAAAGAACCCGTCTTGGAACAGTTGGTTCAATTCCTGGGGATCAACATCAAAATGAATGGAAAATCTAGGCCTTCTAGGCCCTCTGTTCCAGTTTCCTTATCCTCTGTCATTTATGTCATGGCTTCCCCTAATGAAGAAACTCATTTTGTAGTAGCAGTTCGTCAGTAACTAAGCCCTTAATAAACCATACATGAAATTCTACTTGCATGAATAAAAAATTGGTTTAGAAATTGACGCAAGATACATGCAAATCCATCCATAACAAACCATTTAATAATCTCCAAGTGACCAGGGGGTGATAGGGTTCATGGGACCTGTGGAAGGAGTGTAATGAGTGAAAGGTGGTATAATGAGAGGGGATAAACACATGAATACTTCTCATCAATTAATTAAATAGTTTAACTGTGTAAAATATACCAAAATATCAGTTGCCAACCATTGTTGTGTTATCTCTTTTGTCGTTATTACACATACCATTTTAATTTATTTCACAGAACAAAGATGCCAAAATGAAATTGGGATTATGAGGGGGATGTAATGAGCGAAAAGTGGTAGCATGACAGGGACATAATATGGATATTGTTCATATAAAAATAAATCAAATTAGACAATCAAACATAACTTTGTTCAGACCTCCACAATTCAATCAGTATTCACTTTTCAAAACTACCATTTAAATTGTTACTTGCTTTACAGATTGTTTGTTGGCTCCCAAACAACAATTCATATGCCCATAACTAATCAATTACAACAGCCTTTGCATCCATATAAACTTTGCATAGAATTTATAATAACAACATTGCAATCGATATGATAACTATAATAACCCTTTGAGCCTCAACCATTCATAATCCAATGCTAAATTATTTTTTTTCCTTTTTAAAACCAATAGAATACACACAGTGATTCCAACCATTTATATCCAATTATTATTCTTTAAAATCAAAAAGAATATGCACAGTATTTACCACCCTTTGTCCATTATACAAACATTGTTCGACACAACCAAATTGGTCGTTAAAACTTATAATCGGACCCCAATATTTTCACACACAGGTCTCTTTTAAATATAATCAACATAAGGATTGATTTGAATAACATTTGAATAAAGTAACATGTAACTCTTGAGCCCAAGCTTCAAATAAATTAGCATGTATAGACTTCTTTTAAAATTGCTCAATGAGAAACAAAACCAAATTGTGCTCAATCGACCAAGCACACACAGTGCTTATTTATCCTTGATTGGATTAAAATGATATCAAGATAGTATTTAGGGTTTGAACACAGCAAGCAAAGGGTAATAATAGGTGGCTCAATCAGAGGATTAAGTCCTCAAAAATCGCAGACATCTCGTGTTTTTCAAAATTTACCACAGACACAACACCAATAATAATACTCTTGATTGTGAGGGTTACCAAAACGAAAATCAACCACCTCCAACAGGGGACGGAAAGAAGAGAATATCTTCAAAACTGTAATGTGAGTGTCCAATACAACCTGTGCCCAACCAAGAGCATTTATAATGCTTCCATTAACTTCTTTGGAGTGTTAAGTTCAGACTGTGTACTGCTTTCCAAGCAACATTGTTAATGGGGGCAACATAATCATAGCTAACAGCTTGGGGTTTTTCCAAGTCAAGGAAATAAAAACCTTAAACCCTCAATAGTTCATATTGCAACCCAGAGGATCGAAAAAAATCAACCACAAAGATGAAAATGGAGTGGAAATTATTAAACACAGAGACCAGTTGTAACACCCATGCGCACAGCTCAGAGCTTGTCAAATCAAAATAATCCATTTTCCACAGAGAATCCAGACCCAAAACACAAGTTGACCGAGCATGCTTCACTACCATTTTATCAATAAACCCATGCAAAGATTACAGACATCAAGGAGAGCATAACCATTATTTTTGTTTAAAATGCCAAAAATCCATAATAATCACTAGAAAAAACCACAGACAAAGCACCAATACACATTTCAAAAATCCCATAAGAGATTAAGAAAAACACAGACCGTGGGCAATCCTAAGCCAAAAATTGATTCATATGGTAGAGTAACCATCAAGTATGGAAGAGTAAGGAACCCATACCTAGAAAATATTGCGCGAGGAAGAAGCTAGATTATATTCCTCCTTCCAGACTGAGCAATGCGGAGCATAAAAAACCACAAGAGCCAAAAACAAAAATGGAAGTATGAGTAGGGTGACGGGCTCGAGGGGTGTTTGTGTGACATGCAGTAAATGCACGTCACTTCTCCCTCCAACCTCATTCAATTCAACGTATGACCCAACCAATTCACCATAGCACTAAGCATTTAATAAACCATATATTCATTGTCATATCCCATTTGCATAGTGCGTCACCCTTGGTAATGTCAAACCCTTTTTTTTTAAATAACAATGTGTTATAATGTTACCCCATGTGCATCCACATATAACATACAACAAGGTGCATAACTATAGAAGCAAGGGTTTATTGCACCTATTTTTGTCACAATAATACATAGCATTAGAGCTTGTGTATAGCCCTTTTATTTAAAAGAGCCCCAATATTATCCCTTTGCAAGATCATATTAACCAATTGATGTCATGTTAAATTGCAATATCAAAAAAAATCTTATAATAATCCTTTCATACATAGGGAAGCCTTAACATAATCTGAGAGTGGTCATCAAGGCTATCAATGCCATGCATTAATCAACCAATCATCTTATGTCACCATAACATTTTAACCATGATTCGAAACAACAAACTGTAGAAGATTGTGTTGGTACCATCATAATAGCAAACAAAATATAAGCACAACACATCCATCATAGCACCACAAGTCTATAAGGGAGTCCCACCTACTAGTTTATTATTAATATAAATAATTAATAGAGCTTGGCAATCGTTTGCAAGCATAGTATTCATCATTGCGTTTTTAAGCGTCAACAAGTGGCTTATTGATTCTGGAGCATCTTATCATATGGCTAAGGATAAAGACATATTTTCTTCTCTAAATGAATGTAACAACAAGAAAATATTTGTTGGTGATGATAGATATCTTAGTGTTGTAGGATCTGGAACAATTCAACCAGATAATGGTCATTTCAATGATGTATTATGTGTTCCAAGTTTTTCTTGTAACCTTCTATGATCAGTATATCAAATCACTCATTCAGGTGAAGGTAAAACCGTAGAGTTTTCACCTCACCAAGTTGTAATCAAGGATCTAAAATATCATAAGCATGTTCTTGCAATTGGAATTGCTAATGATATTAATAGGTTGTACAAGTTTGACAACTTTGGGTCATCATCTTTTCCATCAGTTTTTGTTGCTCATAGCGATGACTTGAGCAAACTTTTCCATGAGCGGTTTGCTCATTTAAATTATTTCTCATTGCAACAACTATGTAATCAACAAATGGTGATTGGTCTTCCTCATGTTTCATGCAAAGATGGTGTTTGTGTTGATTGTGTTCTCGACAAACATCATCGGGACAATTTTGACAAACATGCCTTTTAGCACACCTCAGGCCCTTTACAGCTTGTTCACAGTGACTTGTGTGGTCCACTTTCTTCTCCTTATTTTTTTGGGTGCAAGTATTTCTTAACTTTCATTGATGACTTTTCCAGACGTACTTGGGTTTACTTCCTAATTCGGCGATTGTGCCTTCCTCAGTGTTTGTGCCTTCTTCGACGTTTGTGCCTTCTTCAGTGTTTGTGCCTTATTTTGTTCCTATTCTAGTTTCTTCTTCATCTAATGACAGTGAGGATGAAAATCCACCTTCGCCTGCTCACCTTCCTCCAGATGAGTCCTTTGAACCTGAACCAACACCGGCTCCATCACGTCCTAGATGGGTCTGTTCAACACAAGAGGCAACTGGTGATCTTGTCGGTGATCATTCAGATTAGCGTCGGACACGTTCATAGCTCCAATGAGCCTCTTCTATTTTGGCTCAAGTTTCAGAGACTCGTGATCTAGAGACATTTGCAGAAGCTTCAGGTCATCCATATTGGGATACAAAAATGAATGAAGAGTATCGTTCTTTAATTGCAAACGATACTTGGGATCTTGTACCTATTCCAAAAGGAAGAAAACTTGTCAGATTTAAATGGGTCTACAGAACTAAGTATGCATAAGATGGAAGTGTTGAAAGACACAAGGCTCAGTTAGTTGTGAAAGGATTTTCCCAAGTTGAAGGAATTGACTATAATGAAACCTTTTCCCCTATAGCCAAAATGAATTCCATCCTCCTTGTTCTTTCCCTTGTTGTCTCACATAAATGGGAGGTCCATCAGATGGATGTTAAATCCTCCTTCTTGCATGGGGATTTGCAAGAATAAGTCTACATGGAACAACCTCTTGGCTATGTCTAGAATGACTCTAGCCTTGTTTTTCACCTTAATAAATATCTTTATGGTATTAAGTAAGGTCCCCGAGATTGGTATGCCAAAATGGACAACTTTCTTATTGACACTGTATTTTCTAGATGTCATTATGATCCTAATGTTTATACCAAGAAAGTAGGAAGCCATCTCATAATCATTTTCCTTTATGTTGATGGCCTTATCCTTATTAGTAGTGAATCAAAACTTTTAATCCATATGAAAACCATCCTTAAGAATAACTTTGAAATGACAGACTTAGGTTTTCCGTACTATTTTCTTGGCCTCCAAGTTTTTCAAACCAATGAAGGAATTTTTCTTTCCTAATCTAAGTATGCTTGTGACCTTCTTCGTCACTTTCATGTGGAAGATTGCAAACCAACCCCTTCTCCCTTCCAGTCCATAGTTAAGCTTGCTACCACCTATACTTCTCCCAAAGTTGATGCCACCTTGTATTGTTAGTTAGTTGGTATCCTCTTACTTGAATCCTACCTGTCCTGATCTTTCCTTTGTTTTTGGTCTTGTTGCTTGGTATATGCAAACACCCCGTGAAATCCATTGGAAAGAAGCTAAAAGGATACTTCAATATGCCCAGGGTACAGTTCAGTTTGGGATACATTATAGTTCAGAGGGGCTCCTTTATCGGATGGTTTCACTGATTCATATTGGGCCGGTGACCCTGATGATTGGAAGTCTACTGCATGTTATGTTTTCAACCTTGGTTCAGGACCTGTCACTTGGGCCTATAATAAATAATAGGATATTTCACTTTCTTTAGCAGAAGCAGAGTATCGATCAGTGGTAAATGCAATTCAGGAAGCCTTGTGACTTTGACAGATCCTTCCAGAGTTTGGATTCCAGCAACAACATTCGACCAGCCTTTGGTGCGACAATCAAAGTTCCATCAAGCTCGCCAAAGATCTATTTCAACATCAGCACAACAAACACCTCGAGCTATGCATTCACTTCATCAGAAATCTCATTCATGATCAATTTATTGAAGCTCTCTTTTTCCCTATAGAATATCAAGTTGCATACATTTTCATAAAGTCTCTTACAGAAGCAAATTTTTCCAAACTTCGATGTATGTTAGGAGTTCAGGAAGTTGTCATTAAGGGGGGATAGGCTCTAATTTCTCCTTCCTTCTCCTATTGTGTCACTATTGTAAATCCTTCAATCCTATCCCAAGTTGTTCTTAAGGGGGGATGTTAGGATATTTAGACACTTAGGAGTTAGTTAAGATCTACTTGGTCTAATGTGTCATTAGGTAAAAGTGTGTTTCTTAGTGTGTTTCTTTAGTATGCATTATTATGCATTTGTAGTTAAGAAATCTAACGGCCACGATATGTTCCCGACATAGAGTGATCTGACGGTTCATATTCTCCTCTATCTTAATGGCTACATTGATTCATGGCTTAACACTTGATTGGTCCATGATCTCTATTTAAAGAGCATGGAGGTTCATTTTTCGATGATCGATTGTGAGAAACTCTCTTGCAAAATCTCTTTGTAATCTTTTTCTTTTGCATTAATAAACTACTCCAAGTGGCCACGTTGGTTGGGGTCATGGATGTTTCCCCATAGGGGTTTTACCACGTCAAAATATCGATGTGTTGATATTTGATATGGTTGTGTGAGTGGTTACTAAAGGTGTTCGTCCTCTATTGGAATACCTATGTTGTCGAACATGTCAAACCCTCATTCTTTTGGTGTGTCTTTAGGGATAAAAAACTTTATTAGCACGAAGATTCCCTCACCGAGTACACTCTACACAAATTATATCCATGGTTCTCATCCATTATTCTACTTTCCATTGAACTCCCTCCATCCATTCTATGGTAGTAATAGCATATTCTATGACATATTTGAAGCATGGTAGGAGGAATCATATTCTTCTAATATTCCCATGAATTATCATTATCACATATTTAATATGGTGAATATATTTCATCATGCTTTAGTTTTTTCCACTTTTACTATGTCTTTGTTCCAATTTTTGTTTCTAATATTTTGTCTTGAAAATGTGTTTGCAATATTGGGATTACACGAATGGCTACATTGGCATTATGACTTTACATTTTTCATTTTTCAGCCTTTGTAGCATAGAATAGGAGTAGGGTAGAATAGGCTTGTTGATGCAGGAGCATCTCTCCACGCTAGCCAGCCAGCCACGTCAAGCGCACGCATTCAAAGCTGAAGAGAGGCGTTGCCCTCATTTTGATTTAGAATTGAATGTAATTTAATGTTTAGGCTATTAAGCCATGAAGCTGTGCCTTTGTGCAGGCGTAGAGTAGATAGGACTTTAATGTTTGTAAGGCTGAGATCTAGATCTGATTTGTGGACTAGACAGCCAATTCAATGTAATTGAATAGGGTAGGTAGATTTGGAGGAAAGAGCTCGAAGAGCCCCCTCATGAAAAGATCAATTTCGATCTCTTTTAAAAAGTAGGAAGATGAAGAGTCAGCTCACATGGTGGAAAGGAGAGTCTGCGAGTAGAGAGCAGAGGAGAAGGAGCCGAGACCTTGTTACAGGTCGTGCTCAGGGACACCTTGTAAATACAGGTGTTTGCCATATTTAATACAAATAGAAATTTTTCCTGCATGACTATGTGTTAAATGAATGTCTGTGAGTGTTCTTTATATGCTGTGAATGTGTGTTATACTTATGCATTTGGAGGAGTGTGTTTGATTTTCAGGGTTAGGGGTCTTTGATGTTTCATGTCAAGAGGGCATGACAGAGTAATACGGTCTCTGAATACCAGTGCACTGAAGCACTTCTGAATTCTATGGGTTCAGACAAAGACGTGCTGCGGCACAGAAACTGGAGGCAAGCTATGTAGGAGATGCACAGTTGCAACAGAACTTAGGTTGTGAGTTCTGTAGAGCTCTGCCAGGAGGGAATTGAGCAGTTGTAGGGTGGACATTGAATGAGTGTCGGAGCACACAGAAGGAACTCTATTGAGTTCAGAAGAAGACAGAATCTCTGAGGAGTTTTGCAAGAGGCTCTACCAAGTGGGCATTGAGCATATGCACAGGGTTACTGAATACCCAGAAGTACTCAGCAAGAGGTGGCTTGCATAGACGGAGAGCCAGGAGGGCATATGAATTCTCCATCTAAGGGAGAAAGGAAAAAGAACAAGTTTTCCTTGGAGGTCGAAGCTACAGGAAAGATCAGGGTGGATAGCACCTTTGTGTGCATGTGAATATTCTACAGAGGAGCAGGAATTGAAGAATCCTTCGAGGATTCGAAGAGAAGGATAAGCTCAGGAGGGATAGTGGTTTTATCTGCATAAGTGAGGACTCAAATCATGGAGCTCGTAGAGAGGAAAGGGAGCAAAGGTTGAGGCCTCTGGCTTTTGGAAACTCTTCCAAATCTCGGAAGAAAGCGCAGAAGCTCAAGAAGGAGCATAGCTACTGTCGGATGAGCCGATAGATTCTGGACCGTTGAATGGTCATCATGTCCAGAAGACAGCCCGGAGGAGCGCGCAGAAAGAGAAGATCATGAGCCGTCGGATCTCACTCAGATACCCGTCAGCCATTGGATCTGACCGGAGGGACATGAAGGTTAAGTCTTCGTGAACAGAGGAGTGAAGTCCCGAAAGGAATCGGCACATCGGGATATCGGCACTCGGGATATCGAAGATCTCAAGGAGGTGAGTTTGGTCACTCGACATCAGAAAACCCGAAACGATGAGATTTGATCTGAGCCGTCTGGTTGTGGGAGGATGCATGCCACGGGATCATCCATTTCGGAGGTCCGGGCACTGGAAATCGTGAGAGGCAAAAAGTTTCGTTGTGGGCCTAGTTGACGTCACATCAGAGAATCGAGATATCGGGATTCGGAGGATCAAGGATCCCATGGACAAGAATTCCATGCTTTTCGGCATTTAAAAGTTTGAAATCGCAAAGAAGGAGAAGGCCAGGAAATCGCCAATCGGCATTTCACATATCGGTATTTCGGGGGTCCAGAGGATGGGAGGTTGAGTGCTTGGGTCGCGAAACCCCGAAATAGAGTCGCGGTCATATGTGAAGAGGTTGTGTGAGCCAAGACTTAGCCCTCAGGGCTAGTCACAGATAGAGGTGTTTCAGCACTCTGGAGCTCAGGGGACCGCGAGGATAGAGAACTATTGGCATTGGGAAACGTAAAGTCCCGAGACCTGAAACTAAGTCGAGAAAGCTCACGGTTGAGTGAAGAAGACCGTGTGGGTAAAGGGCAGGACCTGTGGATCGATTTTAACAAAGATCCCAGTGGGAATCAAAAGAGTCGCCTTGGCTCAGCTGGAGATTGAA
>ML790078.1:153670-181131 GCA_009831015.1 Picea engelmannii
GATTTCTCCATGTAGTTCATCTAACAATTCATCAATGACAGGAATGGGAAACTTATCTTTAATAGTGATCTTGTTGATATCTCTATAATCTAGACATGTATGCCATGAGCCCTCTTTCTTGAGTACCATTACCACCGGTGCAATGTAAGAACTTTGGCTAGGTCTAATAATGTCAGCCTCTAACATTTCTTCAACCATACGCTCAATTTCACTCTTATGGGCATAAGGGTATTTGTAAGGCCTGATGTTAGGAGGAACACTCCCAGGAATTAGGTGAATATCATGATCATGATTTTGAGTGGGTGGAAGACCTTTGGGAATATCTTCAAATACTTTGGAATGCTTATCAATGATCCCTTTGAGATATAGGGGAATAGATGTCTTAGATGTTTAAACATCTAGTGAGCATAGTTGTACAATTACACCCTGATGCCCCTTTTCCAATAATTTTTTCATGCCATTAGAGCGTATCACCTTACTAGGCTTCCCTATGATACCCCTTAACTCAATTTCCTTTCCTTCCAATGAAAATTTCATGAAAATTTATTGAAAATTAAAATCCATTGTTCCTAATGATTGTAACCATTGGGCTCCTAGTACGGCATCAGCACCACCCATGGGTATAGTAATCATTGAACTATTCATTACATATTCCCCCACAATAAGATTGATCTTATGGCATTTTCCTAAGAAATTGATAGTTCCTCCATTTGCAATCATTACTTGAAACTCTGGCGCTAGATATATAAATCAATTGAGAGCTTTGGCTAATTTATAATGACTGAAATTATGAGAACTACCATAATAAATTAGGACTATTAACATTTTCTTTTTGATATATCATTTGATCTTGAGGGTTTGAGCAGTGCTAATTCCAGCCAATGCATTACATGATATCATGGGATTCAACTCTTTAGAAGAAATATCTTATATGTTTCCATCTTGAGATGGTTCTTGTTCTTGTTCTTGTTCTTCTTCCTCTTCACAGTCTATGTAGAATAATTTCTTCTCACCACACGTATGTCCCTTATTTTACTTGTTGTAACAATTAAAGCATAAACCTTTTCCTTTTCTTTCCTCCAATTTTTGAGGTGTCAACCTTGTAGGTTGAGGTGTTTTAGAAGAAGGAACATTATTCTCTCGATAGATGTTAGGAGTGGTCCTTCTAGTAGCCATAGCCATATTTTTACTTTCAACATTTCTCGCCACCCTGAATGCATTCTCTATTGATTTGGGTTCCCAAAGGCGAACCTCGTGTTGAATTTTATTCTTTAAAGTTCCTATGAATACATCAATCAGGTGCTCATATGGAATATCCATTACCTTTATATTCAATCTTTTGAAGTTCTCAATGTGCTCCGCAACTTAACCCTTTTTCTTGAGGTTTATCAATTGGCTAAAGATGGTATTGCTCCTTGTATCCTCATAGCATGCTATCATTTATTCCGTGAAAATTGTCCAAGTGACAAGTGATTTGCGAGAACAAAGACATCGATGCCACACAAATTGATTGGGTTCTAAATATAAAGAAGCAATTCGTACCTTTTGTGTGTGTGGCACATCATGTAGATGAAAGAACTACCCCATCTAAAGTATCCATGTGATTGGATCCTTACCATCAAACTTCCTCATATCGATCTTAGGAAAGTGGTTGGTCTTCAACCCAAAGTTGGAGTTTCTTCAGTCTTGATTCATCTTCCTTGTGTCCTCACCATGAGGGATACATTTTCACTTTCAGGTGACCTCTCTATTAGGAATTTTTCAATCCTTCCATGATCTTCCTTTTTAAACCATCCATATTAGTATCCATTATTGCCTCCAACTTAGCTTTAATTGAATCCCCCATCCCTTGTAGTTCATCTTTTGTTATTGTCTTATTTTGTAAAGCATTTATGTCCTTGCGCATTTCTTCAACTTCATCAAGATTCCAAGTAGGATTGCTTGAAGGCTTATTTTATGTAGAAGTTCCCTTTGTTGGTGGCATGTTGGCCAAGTATCACTTTTAAACCTTGATTTCGAGGTAGTTTTGCTAGGCGATATTTCTTTTGTTGTATCTCCAAAATTTCGGCCTTTTTGGGCCTGAAAATTTCATTATGTAGTTCTCTGATACGTCTTCTCTACAATGCCACAAGTCTGATCAAAATTGGATGTGCTAAGTGAAAGTTATGGTAACTTCCCCACACCTTGCTGATTTTTGGCCCTTCCAGGAGAGCATACTTGTAAAGCGTTCCAAGAGCACAATATCTGATATTTTATTCTAAAACTTGCACCATAAATACTACAGACTTTCCACTATCCAATGCAACTAGTCTCACTTAATTTGGATACTCACTAAATAATGTATCACTGTTTTACTTGGAACACATGTTTGAGACTAGTTAATATGACTAGTTAGCTACCCTATCTTACACATGGTGTATCTACAAAACTAGGATTACCCAGAAGCTGAAATTTTTATCACAACTACCTTGATAATATCTGTGAATAGTTTCTGAGTTTTAGGGTCTTAAACCTCATAGAAAAAATTATGTAATGGATAAATTCAGGATTATTCTAGAACCCTATCTTACACAGGATATATCTCCAAAAGTATAAGGTCTCAGAAGTTGAAATTTGAACCCCAAGTACCTTGATAAGTCTACTAAATATCCTCCAAGGAGGTCCTTCTGAAAAGTTGAAAAAAAAAGTTATAGTGAAAATTCCAAGGTGTCTCAGATGTAGCAGGGAAACCCCAAGACCTTGAGCTTTGATACCAAATGTTAAGAACAAAATATCAAAATAGCATAAAAAACATCATAATAAGAACTTGGCACCTTGAAAAAGAGATAATTTCAGATAATAAGCCTCTTCGAGGGGGAAACCTCCTTATACACTACATAAATTTACAAATACAAGATGATTCCAAATGAAAAGGTCTCCTTGGTATATATAAGAGACTATGAGGTACAATTACAACTAATGGAACCAAGCCGACATGAATATTACAACACTATTGTAATATGCCCCAATTAAGGGGTAATGTGTCATTATTTAGGGCTTAACATAATTGATGTGTCATTTTCTGACCTTTTACTGATTCCAAAGTACCTAGTAATCTGATGTGGTTGCATGGTTTGTTCTATTGCATGTCCCGATTGAATAACTCAAAGTATGTGTCTTCCTGTTGGAGTGATTGAGCTTCATGTTTTCATCTTTTATATTGTTGCATGTAGATATTAATCTTTTGTTTTGAAATCTAATTCCAATTCGCCTAATTGTTGATCCTTCTTTTGAGTTAAGACTTGGCACTATAGTTAAAACATCCATCTACAACCACCATGTTATTGTTGAATAAACCTAACTCTCTTTTTTAAATTGACTTAAAGGCTAGGAATATATTGTTTGTGTATTGGAAAATCTTTTTTTGGTCACGTGGTTGATGTCATTCTTGTTGTTTTGCAGGAGCAGGTTTGTAGGGCCAATGCATTCACATGGCCACTTCAGCCTTAAGAGGTCTATGGGGAAATCTGTTGATCCTTGTTTGCTACCTTGACCTTGATTCTTCGAGATGCACATATTGACTAGATTAACTTATGCTACACGCTTGGTTAGAGTCGAAGTTCTCTTCTATTTGTCACTACTTGCGATGTCAAATCGTCACATGAAGCGTTTTCCTTTTCTCTCATCGATCTTCCTTCATCGCAACTGAAACGTCACATTATCGATTACCATCTGACCCCGCTCCTCTCCATGATGCCTAATTTTTTGAAACCTACCCTAAGTGTGGAACCCTGACTAGCGGAAACCTAACAGTGGAACCTGGGGCTCATGGAACCTCGACTCGTCTAATTTTTGTAAATACTTTTGTAAATATTTTATTTTAATTATGTGTGTGTGTGTGTGTATTAATTTATGTTATTTTTATTTTTATTTTATCTTATCTTATTGTGTAAATATTTTTGTATACATTTTATTTGATTTTATGTATTTTATTTAATTTATTTTTATTTTTATTTTACTTATTTTGTAAACTATGTGTGTTTAATAAACTAATCATTTTTACCATTTAACATGTAAATATTCATAAAATCAAACAAAATAGAAAAAAAAATCAAATTTCATTTTAATTTTAATTATTCACGATTTTAATTTCGTTTTCTTTTTCTTTTCTTTTTTACTAAACCTAACTTGTACATATTTTATCCCTTTTTATTTTTCTCCTTTCCTACTTAAACCTAAATGTAGTACCTGGGGTCCTACTTTCTAGGGATTTCATACTTTATAGGGATTTCCTATTTTATAGAGATTTATGGGAACTATATTAACTTAGATTTCAAAACCTTATTCCCAAAATGCATTTAAATGCATAACAAAAAAAATTATTATGTTTTATGGGGATATTAATTAAATAATGATGAAAACATGCAAAAGAGGGGGCTTGATCTAATGTTTTATGATTTATGATAATAATTTAATATAAATAATTAATTAATTAATAATAAATAAATAAATCACCCCATGGACTATTGGAATGATAGTCGTCGGAGTGGTGGAGTGTTATGTAAACTCTCCACTCCAATGAACTATAACTCTGATGGTCAATCAGAATGGATCCATTCTGATAGGCCATTGAAATGCTAGCTCATCGGAGTGGATAAGCTCAGGTAGCTCCATCCACTCTAACCACCATAGATTCTGACAAAACTTTCCATGCACATATTTCCATATAGATTTGGACCTTTAGGTCTTGGGAGGTGTTATATATATATATATATATATATATATATATATATATATATATTTATTTATTTATTTATTTATTTATTTTGTTTATTTCATTTTTTAATTTTATTTGTTTTACTAAACATTTTTTGCTTTATTAATTTTATTTTTATTTTTATTTTTTTATTCATTTATTTATTAATTTCATTTTTTTAATTTTCAGGAATAACTCGTTTTTCGTAAGTTAAATGAATAGAAAACCTGAATGGGCCTAATGGTTAAAAATGTGTCTTTCTTCCTTGGAGGTTATGGGTTCAAATCTAGTGAAGGGGTAGGATAATTATTATTATTTTATTTGTTTTAACCTTAGTAATTTTTATTTTTCATTAATGGGGGGTAATTAGTTTATTTTTCTTTAATTTTTTACATGAGATTAGGATAATTAGTTTCTCGTTAATTTTTTAATAATTTTAAATAAATGTAAAATGAAAGTAAATATTTTCCTATTTTCACTTTTTTATTTTTTTTTTATTTTATTCTTAATTATTTTCTTAATGTTAAAAAATAAAAAAGGAAAAAAAGGAAAATTAGAGAAAATTAGGTTTCAAGTCGTGAGTCTCATGACTGTCTGGGTTCTTAATCAAACTATCCACAGAGATTAATCTATCTAATCAGTAAGTGTTGATCTCTTATGCAGGTGGGATTTCTCTTTTTTATAAGTTCAAAAAATCAACGATCCAGATTAACCCACGAGCTTGATTAATGGTTGTTGAGTGACTATTTTTAAACGGCCATAACTTTTTCTACATGTGTCGGAATGAGGCCCGTGATACCTTGTTGGAAAGATATCGGACAGAGGAACACAATGGTATAGGTATTCAGTCTATACAAGTGACAGAAGATGTCATAAAATTAAGAAAACATAAGACCACGAATTCAGAGGTAAAAATGGTTATGCCAACTTCCAACGGTCATATTTAGGGCTACAGGCAACGAAATTAGGCCCAGGAGGACTCAATTGAAATATGAAGGAGAGAATAACAATTTGGGATAACAAATGATATCATATTTAGAGCAAAAATGGTCTGAAAATGAAAAACACAGAAGGAACACGAATCTCATTGAAGAACCTGCTATGCAGACTTCAGGAAGCCATATCTCATGCTACGAGTAATGAAATAGAGCCAGTAATAGCTCAATGGAAATATGAGACAGAGGAGAAGAACCCAAAAATATCTTAATTAGCAGGAAGAAGCCATAAATTCCCATAAACATTTGAGGAACAAAAGATAATTCCAATTGACAAAGTCAATGATTGTTTTTTAATGAATATAATTTGCAAATTGTCTGAGGAAAAAAATAATGACTCGCGATTATTTTCAACTCCTCTTTGTAATGCTCACATGCTCATTTTTGAAATGCATGAAAATTTTGAAATGCGAGAGAAGAAACAGAAGGAAAGGGAAATGAAGAGTCATGAGAAAAGAGGAGTCTCTCTCTTGTCTTATAAAAGAGAACTCATAGGATAGAGTAATGACTTTTTCCCTTTGTAACAAAATATGGTACTATTACTTCTGAGTAATAAAGGGAAAAAGACATTTTAGAAATCTGTGATGTTGATGGATGTATTGGAGACTATTCTTTATGCATTTATCTTCTAGCTGAGTAGATAGGATTTTGTTGTATTAACTATTTATGCACTTTGTTATGTTTTCTTATGATGTCACATGTTTCCTTGTGCATACAGAAATGATGTTATAGATGTAGTGTTCAACTTTTTTTCTGTATATCTATAACATTATCATTTTCTTATATCATTAGAATACATGGATTATTTTTTGTTCTGATGGTATTACCTTTTGTTGTACTCATTATTTTAGTTTTTCTCCCGGGATAGGTTAGAATTAGTTAGGATTAGATTAATTTTATTTTAGTTATATTAGCCTTAGGATTAAATTAAACTCTTTGGGGGGCAATCTGTTGTCTTTTTCCTTTTATTTCTTTTAATTATGAGCGGTAGCGAGGCTCGTAAACCCGTAGGAAACGCTGCACCAAATGAGAGTAGGTCTGATTGGGACCTACCATCGGGATTCTCCCGTATCTTCTTGACAGGCCATTCAGACCCATTAACACATAGATTAGTGGAAAAAGAAAAACTTGATGTGTTGTTGTTACAAGAAATTATGGGTTTTGGTGAATCATTGATTAGGGGGTTAAAAAGCTTTTTATTGGGGTGAGATTTTACTTCAACTAATTCTATTGGGATATCTGGTGGACTCATTATCGGGTAGAATTCCTCTATGTCACTAATAAATTATTTAGTTGTCTTATCAGGACTATGAATAGAGCTCAATTGTAAAGCAATGAGACATAGCCTTGCAGTGGTCAATGTGTGAGGTCCCTTTAGTGATAAAAGATATTTTTGGGAACGATTTTTGTTAATATAAAAGATTATTTTAAGGTATTTAAGATAACATCATGAGGATAAATCCCCCTACGTTTTTATAGAGTTGGTACTCCTCTTTCTTGATATATGGAAGATTCTTCTTCTGAACTTAGATGCATGCAATAGTAAACCTTAACATATCTTCCAATAAATATCTTATATACAGATGTACAAGCTCTTATATACAAATGTACAAACTCTTATATAGATTTGTACTTGTCAAGCATATCATTTCATTCAAGAAGAAGAAATAAATATGTCTGCAGATATTTGTATGTACAGGGTTTGGAGTCTTCTCTTAACAGATATTATGCCTTTATTTAAAAAATAATGTGAACCCAAAATCAACTATGACTTTGCAAGATGAAAGAAAAGTAGAATGGATAGGTCATCAAAGAACTTAAAATGATCATCACATTTAAACTCAAAAAAGATTTTGATAGACACACATTTGAAATCTTTTGTTTTAGACACAAATTCTAAGAAATCACTAATGTAATGCCCCGAATAGTTATTTATGGGAGAAATTAATAATAATATACCGAATGTAATAAACCTAACAATGTTTGAAACAAGAGGGATTAAACAACCCAATAATATCGCAATGACAATTAGATGAACTGAATTAAATTCATTTGTCTTTTTAAAAGTAGGGATTTCAAATGCTCCTCTGGACCTGAAATATCATGAGAAATGAATGGAAGAATCTAGAGAAAGAGTTTATCAAACTTAGATATTCATGTTGCAAAATATAAATGGAAAAATAGATGGGAAGAATCAATAAGAAAGAAATATGAGAAATAAATTTAAGCAGGGTAATTCACAAAATCTTGGAAAGGAAAAACTTGCTTCTTTCGAACTCTCCACCGCTGCAAAAACTCTTGACTACCAACCTTTTGAATATGATTTTTTCCTCTTTTATTATCTTCTCTTCATCTTCTTGAAATCAATTTTTAGTTATGTTTTTATGTGTCCCTTTGTAAATTTGAACTGAGTTATCCATGCCATTAGCTGGGACCCGATTTAGAAGTTCAGAAAATTCTTTTAATAAACAATTTTCCAAAAATAATTAGTTGTCAAGCTAAAAAATAGTCCCTACTGTAATTTAATTTTTAGGGAATGATAGTCACAATTCCATCCATGGATACCAATTCCAAAGTGTTATTCTCAACTCTATCTTTCCAAATATCTATAATTTTCTCAATTTGGACATTAGGATCAAAAGTTATGGCCTCTGGAAGATAGACACTCAACAACCGTTGAACTATGCATGTGAATTATGAGCCCTTGATTTATTAATTCACCCTATTTATCCCACATGCATTGGGAAATAGTTATCATATCTTGTTTATAAGAAAAAATCATCCCTATATTATTTGTGTGTAAAATAGAGAGAACTATGGAACCTTGGGTAGCTTGTGCATAGTATAGCTTTTGGTTGCTATCTCATCGCCCAGTCATCATTCTAAATCACTTGATCAGTCATTTGTGTGTCCAATAAATATCATCAAAGTGTCACCCATGGGTAGGTCCACTTCACTGCCACATGTCACCCTGGGATAGGTCCACCTCAATGCCATGTATCACCCAGGGATAGGTACACCTCATTGCCACATGTCACCTAATATGCCAAAGGAGGGAGAAGAGATAAAACTTAGGAATATAATGAATAATTTCATGAAATAATAAAATCAAAAAATAGAAATATGTAGAAATAAGGCAATGTGAAGGTAGGGTTAAAAAGTCAAAAATAAACTAAGTATAAGACTCAGTAAAAACTTAGTGTAAAAAAACTCAATAAAATGACTAAGTCATGAAGGGTGCAATTTGGGTAATGTGGAAGTGGGAAGTGAAAATTGAGTATTGTAGAAATGTGGGTTGTGGAGTTAGGAGTAGAAGATGAAGATGAGGGAATGGATCATGCATCTGCATTCATTAAAATGACTAAGTATAGGAGTATGGAGAGTAGTGTAAAGAAATACATGGAATATTGAAAATGACTAAGTATGGAGAGTAGAGAAGAAAGAAGGAAAAATTGCTAAGTGTGGAGTAATGGGAGGTAGGAAAATGACTAAGTATCAAGTGTGGAGAGTAAGTAAAATGGCTAAGTATGGGGTAGTAATATAGAGATGATTGAGGAAATAGAGATGAGTGGGGATATTGGCATATTTTGGGAATATGGCCTCTATTTTAGATTCCCTAAAATGTTGGATGAAGATGACACATAGAGTTATTCATTGAGAAGATGGACACAAGAAATTTCCATTGTTTTAGTATCTTTTTTTTTCTTCTCTTATGTTCAAAAGAGAAACCATCTATGTTATCCTTTTGTGATAAAGAACTGCAATATTGAAGCTCATTTAAAACTTGTTGGGTATTAATGATTAATAGGTGAGGTGTATTTGACACTTTCCAAATTTGAAAAAATAATTTGGTGTCCATTTGAAAGAAACATTGGTTCATGTATTTACCCCAATCACTTGGTTTATGGGTGTCAGGAAAACACATCAACATTTGGCTCCAACTGTGGGACAGTGAACCCTAGTGTGTTGTTGAGGACCCAGACCAAGACCAACTTCTATTATCCACTGGGATATGGAGTCATCCCCAAACCATTTTCTCTATCCAACAAATGCTTATTAGGAAAACTTTACTGAAAGACAAAATTATATACATGAGAAAATAAAAATGTTACCTATCCTAAGCTATTTGGAGAGGAGGTGAAACTTTCAAGTGTAAGTAGACTTCCAAAGTATCCATGTACATAACCAATTAATATGATTACTGTCATCCATGATTGAGAGGCTTAATTCATTGGAAATTCTTTGAAGATATTCTCCCTTCATACAATGTCAATGTTTCCATGGTGAGGCTGCAAGAATAAATTGTTGTTGAATATATGTGGAGAATTGTAGACTTGTCTTTTGTTGTTCACCAACAATCTCATTGTCTTCAACAATAAAATACACCACCCATGGAACCTCTTGTTGCAAATTCCCTTCTTCTTTTGATGCTTGGAAGATCTCTTCTTCATTAAACTCGTCTCCATATGAAAAATCAACATCATGAAAGTTTGTTGTAAAGTGATGACTTTTATCATTACTTTTCTTGATCCCGTGATGACACTCCTCTTTCAAATTTGTATAAAATGGTTGTGGCCATTGAGAACCCATTTCAACACTTTCACCATGATTATATTGAATGAAATATTTATGTGCATCTAGTGGAGGTTCATCAAATCCATCCTTAAAGGCATTGTGATCATTACTCTCAAATAGAGCATATGAGAGGTCAAATTTTCCCTCCCATGGGGCATGTGGTAGACAGTATTCTTTTTTAATTGATATATTAGAGTTCTCACATTCAGTTTCAGGAACAAAATCCAAAGTAAAAAAAAATTCACATCTTTCTTCATATTTTTCTTCTAAATCCTTTCCTCCATTGTCTTGGACCAATATTCGGAAGTTTAAGAGATTAGCATCGGTTTCATGAATATTTATTTCAATGAATTGAGCTCTCTACATTAGCTCTTTCCAAGTGCACTTTCCCTATTGCTTCAAAAAAAATATTAGCGAGTAAGGCATTTTCATAACAACTAAAAATGATGACATCATTTGGAAACATTTCTTGAGGAATCTCATGAAGGAAATTCATAAATATGAAAGTGAAATATTTGACTATATCTTCCTCATTCATATGGATTTCAATCAACTTCAAGAAAAGAGAATATGGATCTTTCCTTGGGAAATAATTCTCGACAAATAAATGTCCTAATACATCCCAGCTAGTGATGGTTCCGGACAGCAATAGATAAAACCATTCACAAGCATTTCCTTTTAGAGTTAGCACAAATAATTGGAAAGGAATGTCATCTTCAACCACATTGTAAATATCACAAATACTATCAAACTTAACCAAATTCTTCTCTACATCCTCTGAAGTATTTCTGAAGAACATGGGAAACTTTTCCATGGAAATATTTGGCATGGGATGAACCTTTCCTTGCAAATTGAGGGGACCTATGTGCAACGATTTCTTTCTTTGGGTACCTTCTCCCTTTATTGTAACATGAACAACTTTTTTTTAGCTTGGTGAGGAAGGAAAAATATCATCACAACATGGAATAAACTCTTTGATCGATTCGACATACAGATCTTCTTGAAATTCCAAAATATTTTTAGTGGAGTTGACAGGGAATTTTTCTTCAAAATCCATAGTTTCAATAATGGAGTCACCAGGGAGATCATCCTCCCAAATCTTGGATGGTTCTTTGATTCTCCATAAATTGGCATAATTGACTTGTGTTTGACACTTCAATAGCATGTCTTCAAGGCATTATGATGCTCCTTGAACGAGGTTTTCAAGAACCCAATTCATCTTAAACCATTCAACTATAAATTTATGAAATATGTTTCAAGGATTGAACCATACATCTTTTAGTTTATCAATAATATATAATCCTACAAAGTATCATATTTCTTGAAAACAAATCATTCAAATCTTTGGTCTGTCAAACCAACCTTTTGTTTTCTCGGAGTATGGTCGTCAAAATTGTTAATCTAAATTATTGTTTTAAGTTCTTTAAGATAACATCATGAAGATAAATCCCTCTTCATTTTTATAAAGGTGGTACTCCTCTTTCTTGATATATGGAATATTGTTATTCTAAACTTATATGCATGCAATAATAAACCTTAACAAATCTTCCAATAATACTCCTATTAACATATGTACAAGCTCTTATATACAAATGTACAAACTCTTGTATACATATGTACTCGTCAAGCACGTAGTCTCATTCAATAAGAAGAAATAAATATGTCTGCAGAGATTTGTATCTACAAGGTTTGGAGTCTTCTTTCAACAGATATTTTGCCTTAGTTTGAAAAAATAATGTGAACCAAAAATCAGCTATGACTTTGCAAGATGAAAGAAAAGTAGAATGGACAAGTCATCAAAGAACTTAAAATGATCATCAATTTAAACTCAAAAACGATTTTGATAGACACACGTTTGAAATATCATTCTTTAGACACAAAGTATGAGAAATCACTAATGTAATGCCTCGAATAGTTATTTCTGGGAGAAATTAATAATTATATTCCAAATGTTATAAGCTTAATGTCTAAAACAAGAGGGCTGAAACAACTCCAACAAGATCTCAATGATAATTATATGAACTGAAGCAAATGCATTTTCCTTTTTAAAAGTAGGGATTTTGCTCCTCTGGACATGAACTATCATGAGAAATGAATGGAATATTCTAGAGAAAGAGTTGATCATCCTCAGATATTCCTATTTCCAAACATACATGGAAAACCAGATGGAAAGAATCAAGAAGAAATAAATATGAGGAAGAAACTTAAGCAGACTAATTCACAAAATCTTGGAAAGGCAAAACTTTCTTCTTGCGAACTCTCCACCACTGCAAAAACTCTCGATTGCCAACCTTTTGAATATGATTTTTTCCTCTTTTATAATATTATCTTCATATTATTGAAACTTCTTTTTAGTTATGATTTTATGTGTCACTTTGTAAATTTAAACTAAGATATGTGTGTCATCATCTAGGACCCAGTTTAGAAGTTCAGAATTGTTTTTTAATAAACAAATTTCCAAAAATAATTAGTTGTCAAGCTAAAAAACAATCCCCGTCATAATTTAATTTTTAGGGCATGATATTAATTATTCCAACCATGGATACCAATTCCAAAGTGTTCTTCTCGTCTCTATTTTTCCTACGAACTATCGTTTTCTCAATTTGGACATCATGACCAAAAGATATGGCCTCCAGAAGATAGGCACTCAACAATCGTTGATCTATGCACCTGAATTTTGAGCCCTTGATTTATTAATTTGCCCAATTTACCCCACATACATTGGGGAATAGTTCCTATATCTTGTTTATAAACAAAATTCACCCCCTTATTATTTGTGTGTGAAATAGAGAGAACTATGGAACCTTGCTTAGCTTCTGCATAGTATATAGCTTTTGGTTGTCATCTCATCGCCTAGTCATCATGCCAAAACACTTGCCTAGCCTTATGTGTGTCCAATAAATATCATCCAAGTGTCACTCGGGGGTAGTTCCATTTCACTACCACATTTCATAATGTGATAGGTCCACCTCATTGCCACATGTCACAGAGGGATAGGTCCACCTCACTGTCATGTGTCACTCAATATGTCAAAGGAGGAGGAAAAGAATAAAACTTAGGAATATAATGAATAATTTCATGAAATAATAAAATCGAAAAATAGAAATACATAGAAATAGGAAAATTCATAGGTAGGGTAAAAAAATCAAAAATAAACTAAGTATAATACTCGGTAAAAACTAAGTGTAAAACTCAGTAAAATGACTAAGTTATGAAGGGTGAAACTTGGGTAATGTGGAAGTGGGAAGTGAAAATTGAGTATTGTGGAAATGTAGGTTGCAGGGTTAGGAGTGGAAGGTGGAAATGAGGGCATGGGATATGGGCTCCAACATCTGCATTCAAAATTCAAAAATAAACTAAATATAAGTTGAGTAAAAACTAAGTGTAAAACTCAGTAAAATGACTAAGTCATTAAGGGTGCAATTTGAGTAATGCGGAAGTGATAAGTGCAAATTGAATACTGTGAAAATGCATGTTGTGTAGTTAGGAGTTAGGAGTAGAAGGTGAAGATGAGGGAAGGGATCCTGCATCCACATTCATGAAATTGACTAAATATAGGAGTATATGAGGAGTGTCAGGAAAACACATCAACATATGGCTCCAACTATGGGACAGTGACCCCCAGTGGGTTGTTGAGGACCTAAACCAAGACTAGATTCCTTTATCAATTAGGCTATAGATTCATCCCAAACCATTATCTTGATCCAATAAATTCTTATTAGGAAAACTTTATTGAAAGACAAAATTATATACATGAGAAAATAAAAATCTACATATCATAAGCTACTTGGAGAGAAGGGATACTTCAAGTATAAGTGGACTTCCAATGTAGCCATGTACATAACTAATTAATATGATTAATCTCATCCTTTATTGAGAGTGTTATTTCAATGGAAATGCTCTGAAGATAAATTTCTCCCCTCATACAATGCTCGTGCTTCCATGGTGAGGTTGCAATGATAAATTATTGTTGAACATTTCTGGAGAACTTTAGGGTTGTCTTTTGTTGTTCTCCAACAATCGCATTGTCTTCAACAATAAAATACACCATGCATGGAACCTCTTTTTGCAAATTCCCTTTTTTTATGTTTGGAATATCTCTTCTTCATTAAACTATGCTCCAGACGAACAATCAACATCATGAAAGTTTGATGTAAAGTGATGACTTTTATCATTACTTTTCTTGATCACATGTTGATGTTCCACTTTCATATTTGTATAAACTATCTGTGGCCATTGATAACCCATTGTGACATTTTCACCATGATTATATTGAATGAAATATTTATTTGCATCTAGTGGAGGTTCATCAAATTCATCCTTAAAGTCATTGTGATCATTACTCTCAAATGAAGCATATGAGAGGTCAAAATTTCCCTCCCATTGAGCATGTGGAAGATAGTAGTCTTCTTGAATTGAGACATTCGGGTTCTCACTTTTATTTTTAGGAACAAAATGCGATGTAAAAAAAAATTCACATCTTTCAACAAATTTTTCTTCTAAATCCTTTCCTTCGTTGCCTTGGAACAATATTGGGAAGTTTAAGAGATTAGCATTGGTTTCATGAATATTTATTTCAATGACTTGAGCTCGTTGCATTAACTCTTTCCAAGTGCACTTTCTCTCTTGCTTCAATAAAAATATATGATTCAAGAGAAATGCATTTTCATAACATCTAAAAATGATGACATCATTTGGAAACATTTCTTGAGGAATCTCATGAAGGACTTTCATAAGTATGAAAATGAAATATTTGAAAGTCTATTCCTCATTCATATAGATTTCAATCAACTTCAATAAAAGAGAATATGGATCTTTTCTTGGGAAATACTTCTCGGCAAATAAATTTTATAATACATCCCAACTAGTGATGGTTTCGGGCAGCAATTAATAAAACCATTCGCAAGCATTTTCTTTTAGAGTTAACAAAAAAAATTGGAAATCAATGTCATCTTTGGCCACATTGTAAATATCACAAATATTATCAAACTTAACTAAATGCTTATCTGCATCCTCTGAAATATTTCTGAAAAACATGAGAAACTTATCCATGGAAATATTTGGCACGGGATGAACCTTTCCTTACAAATTGATGGAACCTTTATGCAGTTGTTTATTTCTTTGGGTACCTTCTCCATTTATTGTAATATGAACAAATTTTGTTTAGCTTGGTGGGGAAGGAAAAATATCATCACAACATGGAATAAACTCTTCAGTTGAGTCAACATATAGAACTTCGTGAAATTCCAGAATATTTTTAATGGAGTTGTCAGGGCATATTTCATCAAAATCCAGAGTTTCAATAATGGATTCGTCAGAGAGCTCATCCTCCTTAATATTGAATGGTTCTTTGATTGTCCAGAAATTTTCATAACCGACTTGTTCCTGAAACTCCAATAACATGTCTTCAAGGCCATCTGATGCTCCTGGAACGAGGTTTTCAAGAACCCAATTCATCTTAAACCATTAAGCTGGAAATATGCCAAATAGTTTTCCAGGTCTTGAACAAGACGTATTCTAGTTTATCAATAATAACTTATCCTAAAAAGTATCATATTTCTTGAAAACAAATCGTTCCAATTTCAAGTCTACAAAAGCAGACTTTTGTTCCTCTCGAGTATGGTCACCAAAAATTTTAATCTAAAATATTGTTTTAAGGTCTTTAAGATAACATCATGAGGATAAATCCCCCTACGATTTTATAGAGGTGGTACTCCTTTTTCTTTATATATGGAATATTGTTCTTCTGAACTTAGATGCATGCAATAGTAAACCTTAACAGATCTTCCAATAAAAATATTATGTACAGATGTACAAGATCTTATTTACAAATGTACAAACTTATATGTGTGTGTGTTTGTGTGTGTGTGTGTGTGTGTACTTGTCAAGTGCATCATCTCATTCAAGAAGAAGAAATAAATATGTTTGTAGATATTTGTATCTATAGGGTTTGGAGTCTTCTTTCAACAGATATTTTGTCTTTCTTTAAATAATAATGTAAACTTGGAATCAACTATGAATTTGCAAGATGAAAGAAAAGTAGAATGGACAAGTCATCAAATAACTTAAAATGATCATCACATTTAAACTCAAAAACGATTTTGATAGACACACATTTGAAATCTCGTGCTTTAGACTCAAAGTCTAACTAATGTAATACCTTGAATAGTTCTTTGTGGGAGAAATTAATAATAATATCCCAAATGTGATAAAATTAACAATGTCTGAAACAATCCCAACAAGATCTCAATGACAATTAGAAGAACTAAATTTAATGCATTTTCCTTTTTACAAACGTGTATTTTTCTCCTCTAGACATGAAATATCATGAGAAATGAATGGAAGAAAATAGAGAGAGCTTCAGATCTTCTTGTTGCCAAATATGCATGGAAAACCAAATGGAAAGAATCAAGGATAAAGAAAGATGAGGAATAAATTTAAGCAAGCTAATTCATAAAATCTTAGAAATGCAAAAATTGATTCTTGTAAACTCTCCACCATTGCAAAAACTATTGACTACCAACCTTTTTAATATGCTTCATTTCCTCTTTTATAATCTTCTCTTCATCTTCTTGAAATTTCTTTTTAGTTAGGGTTTTATGTGTCCCTTTATAAATTTTAACTGATATATATGTTCCATTAGTTATAACCCGATTTAGAAGTTCATAAATTTATTTTAATAAATAATTTTCCAAAAATAAGTAGTTGTCAAGTTCAAAATAAGTCTCGATTGTAATTTAATTTTTAGGGCATGATAGTCATTATTATATCCATGGAGACCAATTCCAAAGTGTTATTCTCATATCTATCTTTCCAACTAGCTATCCTTTGCTCAAATTGGAGATTAGGATCAAAAGTTATGGCCTCCAGAAGATAGGCACTCAGCAATCGTTGATCTATGCATGTGAATTTTGAGCCCGTGATTTATTAATTCACCCCATTTGTCCAACATAAATTGGGGAATACTTCTCATATATTTTTTATAAGGAAAATTTATCCCCATATTATTTTTGTGTGAAATAGAGAGAACTATGGGACCTTGCATAGATTGTGCATGGTATAGTTTTTGGTTGTCATCTCATCACAAAATCATCATGCCAAATCACTTGTCCAGTCATCTGTGTGTCCAATAAATAGCATCCAAGTGTCACCCAGGGCTAGGTACACTTATCTGACACGGGTCACAGTGTGATAGGTCCACCTCAATACCACATATCACCTAGGGATATGTCCACCTCACTACCACGTATCACCCAATATGCCAAGGGAGGGGGAAAGGGACAAAACTTAGGAATATAATGAATAATTTCATGAAATAATAAAATTGGAAAATTGAAATACGTAGAAATAGGGCAATGTGGAGGTAGGGTAAAAGAGTGAAAAATAAAATAGTATAATACATAGTAAAAACTAAGTGTAAAACTCAGTAAGGACGCAATTTGGGTAATATGGAAGTGGGAAGTGAAAATTGGGTATTGCGGAAATGTTGGTTGAAGTGGAAGTGAAAATTGAGTCTTGCGGAAATGTGGATTGTGTGGTTAGGAGTGGAAGGTGGACATGAGGATATGGATTATGTGATCCTACATCCACATTCAAAAGTAAAAAAAAAATACTAAGCATAAGACTCAATAAAAACTAAGTGTACAACTGAGTAAAATGACTAAGTCATGAAGGGTGCAATTTGGGTAATGCGGAAGTGGGAAGTGAAAATTGAATATTGTGGAAATGTGTGTTGCGAAGTTTGGAGTATAAGGTGAAGCTGAGGGAAGGGATCATGCATCCACATTCATGAAAATGACTAAGTGTAGGAGTATGGAGAGTAGTGAAAAATGACTAAGTATGGAAAGTATAGAGGAACGAGAGTAGATTGGAAAGAAGGAAAATTGGCTAACTATGGAGTAAGTGGAGGTAGGAAAACGACTAAGTATTAAGTGTGGAGAGTAAGGAGAATATTAAGGAAAATGGCTAACTATGGGGTAGTAGTATAGAGATTATTGAGCAAATAGAGATGAGTGGGGGTATTGGCATATTTTGGGCATGTGGCCTTTGTTTTAGATTCCGTAAAATATTGGATGAAGCTAACACATACGGCTATTCATTGAGGAGATGGGCACAAGTAATTTCCATTTTTTTAGTATCTTTTTTTATTTTCTTCTCTTGTGTTCAAAAGAGAAACCATCTATGTTATCCTTTCATGATGAAGAATTGCAATATTGAAGCTCATTTAAAACTTGTTGGGTATTCATGATTAACAAGTAAGGGATATTTGACACTTTCCAAATTTGAAAAAAAAAATGGTCTTCGTTTGAAAGAAACATAGGTTCACATAGTTACCCCAATCACTTATTTTATGGGTGTTAGGAAAACACATTAACATCTGGTTTCAACCGTGGGACAATGACCCCCAATGGGTTGTTGAGGACCCAGACCAAGAATATCTTGATTTATCCATTGGGCTAGGGAGTCATCCCCAAACCATTATCTCGATCTAGCAAATGCTTATTAGGAAAACTTTACTAAAAGACAAAATTATATACATGAGAAAATAAAAATCTTACCTGTCCTAAGCTACTTGGAGAGGAGGTGAAACTTTCAAGTGTAAGTAGACTTCCAAAGTATCCATGTGTTGACGATTAAAATTGTCAACGAAACTTTTCCCGCAAAGTGTTGCTAAAGCCTAATATTATAAAAAACTAAATAATACTAGTAGGTGGGACCCCCTTGAACTATTGAAGATCAGATCTATTCATTTTTTATGTTGTGATGATATGCAACATGGCTTACATGATTGATGAGATGTTGTTGTTATTGGTTATGATTTCATCTTATGAGGTGTTGATTCCTGATGTTACTACAGCCTATGCTATTATGTTCTTATCACACATGCACAACGAGCATGTTAGTGAAATTGCATGAAGGACAATTTTGAGAGAAGCAAAAAATATGTAACAAATGGGATCTAATTCAGCAATTTTACTATACTACATGCAAACAATTGGAAAGAAATAAAAAAAATTGCAAAGGGGAAGAGCTTAAAGTTATCCTATTCACTATACTACATGCATGAAAGAATTAACAATTATTGTTGAAGCCTAGCTAACAAGTAAATGGTTATGCAATTGTGATTGAGCTATGGTTAAAACGCATATGGTATGAAATGTTGGTGGCGCATTTGGAAAGGTGGTAGTGCTATTGGTTATGAGAATGGTTGAATTATATGGGACTTGAATTGTGTTATGGCATAAGTCGCACTATTGGTTTTTAAACATTGTGAGGTTTTTGATACATGGTTTGATTAATGGTTAATGTGTTGGCATGTATTGATGAGTTAATGCATTTTGGGTGGAGGCAATGTGCATTTATTGCATGTCATCTTTACTCCTCTTGTTAGTCACCACCCTGGTTGGGATATTGTTCGATCTTGTTGTTGTGGTTATGCTCCAGATTTTTAGCAGGGAGGAACCGCTCGGCCAGCTCTCGTTTTAAGGAATTTGATTATAGGTATGTCTTTTTTGGCCATTCGTGACTCTGCTCTGGTTATGAAATGATTATTGCCTCAGGTGTATGGGTTTGTGTTTTCCTAAGTGTTGCAACTGTATGAAATTTTGTTCTTGAATGAAGAGTGGATGGTTCTTCCTGTAAAAATATTGATTTGTGGGAGTTATGGGTCATCCTGGGTGGTCGCTCTCTGTTATCCTCGCTAGTTTCGTTGGAGGGTTTTTGTTTGTCTTGAGTGGATGGCTATTTGCACACATTTGTCACTAAAACTAGTCTTTAGCTTTTATGGGGTTAGTAGTTGGAGGTCTCCTGCGACACTTTGTTGAGTTCTTTTGGGTGTTGGGTGTTTCCAACACTAAGGGCCACGAAGCAAGTGATTTGTTCTTAACTCGACCCTGTCTTCACCTCAGTATTGTGGCATGTTAAATGAAGAACACAAGGGTTATACCCTGCGTGCATTAAATAAAATTTCCGGTCTGAATGGGAACCTCACCTTTTTTTATGGCCCCTACCACATATTGTTACCTCTCCATGAATGAATCATGGCTCTCTTTGTGTGCACACCCTTGGCCTTGAAGTTTCCACCATTATGAGGAGTTGGTTCTGATGTTGGCTACAGAGTAGACCCTTAATCCTCCAGTCTAGATTTTTATAGAGGAGACTATCGTGTCTGTCAATTTGCTACGGGTTATTGTGGTTGATTACTTTGAATATGATCTCCCCCAGTTGGTCGTATGCCAGTCGTGTTGGTTTGGCATTTGGTCACTGCTTATGTGATAATAAGGATAAACCTTTCATTGCCAATTGCACTTTCAAAGAACACAAATACTCTCCTTATAATTAATACTCGGTATTGTTAATGGAAAATGCCTCTGCCCCAATTCGATTTGATGTGTGGCTATGCGTAGTTTCCACAGCTTGTTAGTTTGATTTTTTTTTTTACAACAGTGGCGAATTGTTTGGTTGATACATAGTCACTAGTATTTGCACTAGTGATTATTTGGATGATAGTTGGCATTGGTTACAAATGCTTAATGTGGCTCACGCATGTCGCGTTGTGTGTATGGTGTTGTTGCAAAATGAAACAATGGGCGTGGTAACTATGGTTTTCTTTGGGGTTGAACGACTATTGAACCGGATGATTGTAAAGAGTATATCCAATGCATATGTAGGCTTGTTTGATTGTATAAGCCTGAGTTTGCACAGCTTTTTCGATCACGGTGTGATGAAATCGAAGCAATGTTATATTAAATCGATGGATCAACATGAAATGTTAAGTTGTTACCATGATTGTGTGTTTGTTTTTTTTAAGTGGAAATGTTTMATCGTGGGGTTTGGTTAGCTGCACATTGTGTGTAGTATGGATAGCTTGGTTTTCACACTCAGGGATACCCACAGAGTTTTAAGCATGTTTATTTATTGCAGTCGATCACTTGTTAAAGCAGGCATGTTGTTGATGACAGTCATGCTAGATGGGTGGCCTAGTTGTTAAGTCACATTGAATTGTTTTTTTTACAATGGCAGAACTACATTGCCTGGGAAAATTACCCTGTGCATAGCTTGTGTCTAAATGGTGGTTGTTGGTTGTATGATTAATTGTCATTTCGGGCGTGGAAATTTGGTCTTGATTATTTTTGTTACTACCTATACATGTTTAATGAATATCCTTGCATTTAAATGATGGGCCTGATTGCAATGATAGTGAATTCATTGTTAATTTGAAAACATGACTTTTGAAGTATTATTGTGGATTGAAGAAATGCATGGGCAGTGGTTGTTTTCGATAGTTTACAACTTGGAAATGGGTATTGTTCTTAAATTGTTATAAAATGAAAAGTATGTGAATGAAGGGAACAAAACCTCTTACAAATTATGTGGAATACGGAATGTCTTGTGATGGAACTGTGTTGGATATTTGATTATGAATAGTGAACTAGTTAAATGCACAGAAATTTTTATTTGTCAAATGATTGATGGTTTTTTGCAGAATGTTTTATGGATCACTTAATTAATTTCATGAACAGTAATCATTCCTCTTCCCTTCCATTATTTCACTTTCCGCTAATTACAAACCCTTTCACCTCCCATATTCATTTTTTGACTCCATGTTCTGAGATTGATTACAGTCAAGAGAATTTATGTGTTAAAGTGGATGGAAGTGGCAGTGTCTTCAGTGGATTGTAGTGAATTTTTATTGGTTTTCTTTACAGTTGATTGTTGTTGTCATTTAGCAGTAACCATGTTATTTTCCCCTCATGATATCATGTTTCGCTCAATACAAACCCCTCACATTTCTGAGAACCCTTTTTCACCCCCTGCTCATTGATAAACAGTAAAACAATTTGTATGGATTGAATTGCATGAGTCTGATACATTGTTGAGCCAAATCTATTTCATATTTTTAAGAGTTGTCATGTATGGTTACTTAAAATACTATTTGCTAATTGATCACGCATGCAGGATGATTTTTTTTAGTCCAGGTATCCATGGCCGAGGAAACTGAGGTAGAGGTAATTGGAACCGAGGCCCAAGAAGGCCTAGGTTGTCCATACATTTTGACGTTGATTCACAAGATCTTGGCCAATTGTTTCATGTCGGATTCTTCAATTGGATTGGGCAGGGAATAGTCCAACCTAGGCCTAAAATGCCTCCTTTCCAATCCCCGCAAGAACCCAGTATCCATGTACCTCCTCATGTCTCATTACAACCCGAGGTCCCTGAAAATGATGGATGGCAGGAGATTGTCCACTCGGCAGTCTCCCAACATCGTGGCTGGCCCAAATTGTCTTTGCCTGCTCCTCTGTTGATTAACCAAATTTCCCAATATGCCCCTTACCACTCACCAGTGCAATCCTCCCATGCTAGAAAGAGATTGAAAATTGAGGCCCACCATGCCCTTGATAAGGGAAAAGCCATTGTTGCCCCCTCCTTGCCCTCCAATGGCTTTGACAAATACGTGTCTTCCCGGATGCATTTGAGGGATGATTGTTCCCATGTGATCAGTGATATTAGGCCTAAAGGATCTACATAGCCAAAGGCAAATTCAGGGAAATCAAGAGGTGACGGCAGCAATCAAGGAAAAGTTTCGTCACAAACTCGAAAATATGGTTTTTGAGTTTTTATTATATCTATTGTTTTATGACAGTTGACTTCAGGGATATTTGGGCAGCATGTTTATTTTGGATATATGAGTATTATTTTTTAAATAATTTCAAATTTCATGAGTTTAAATTGCCAAAAGTAAATATGTTGATGGGAGGCACAAGGAGGTGTTTTTTCTACTTAACTAATGGTTATGTTATGATTGTTATGATTGTTATGAACTAAGGGAGTCACAAGGGGTCCTACCTATTAGTTATTATTATTTATGACCCTCATTTTAATTATTACCCTTCCCCCTAACTACAGTTAGTTGAGTCTTTTATTAACTTAACAAATGAGTTGGTTCAATTTCTTCAACCACTTCTATTTGTTAAAAGAAAAAGTAAAGGGAGGAACAAGAGGAGGATAGAAGCAGAAGCATACTCAGGTTTACTCTTTGAGTTTATGTTGAGATAGTTCAGTTTTCATTCATTCATATATTCATCACAAGCCTAATTCTCTTTTATGATAGCAGGGTATTATTGTAGACAACAATATTCAGGGTTGAATCAAATCATTCAGACACTTGCTTTTCAGAGGTGTTGATCTATCTTTAATAGTCTGTGTAGATTTGTTTGTTTGTGAATTAGTTTTCATGACTGATAAAGGCTATTGTGCAGAGTCGAGTGGGCAACAATATGTGGCAAGTTGATCCAACTTTTAGAGTTCAGTTTTGGTTTTCTATTAGAGGTCCTTTTGTATGTTCCATCGAGGATGTCTAAATTTGACTTTGGTCCAAGATTTATGTATGAGATTTTGTAAAGAAAATGACTCTTTGGTGAATTGGAATGAAATAAAGGATTGCTTTATGTCTCATCTATCTTGATTATAATATCGGTGTCTTTACTTATGTTCTTACATTTATTTTAGCAACTGTTGTATTCAGAAAATTACATAAAAAGTGAATTTCCAGCAAACTTTTTGTTGATAAAAGACTAGCCTAAGCACTCATAATTAATACTTGTGAGTTAGGATGTTATTTTTGTTGGCTATAAACATAGGACCTGATATTCCCTTCTACTTTGCTTTAGCCAAGTAAAGTCTGAAAATGTTTGAGTAAGATCAAATCATATATTTTCCTCAACATTTATTTGGCAACCGTACTGGGGAGATCTTTGATATCTCTCCGGTTTATTTTTATATTCGATTTTCATCGATACATCTTTCTTTTATGAATTTGATCCTTTGACTGTTTTACTATTAATGATTGTTCATGTTGCAAGGCAGCCCCATATCGAGCCCGGTCTTCAAGACCAGACCAACATTGCTTTGAACCTGTTTAACACCATTCTAGATATTGCCAATACTTGTGCCGAACTTAACCATTATTGGGCAGCAATTGAACGAGATATTAGTGCCTAAGAACAATTAGAGGCTAGACGTATACAACCTAGAAATCAGCAGTAAACCTTTGTTTCTTCAAGCTTTGGCCTTTCTTTCATGTCCTTAGACTCTTGTGCTTCTAGAAGAAGAAGAGTCTTGTTGCCCGAAATCAATCCTATTGTTGAAATAGGAAGAAGAAACATTGTGTTATCTACCCAACAAAGTGATCTAAGGAGAAATTTATCCAATTCATCCAGCTCGTCTTTCTTTCCCTCATCTATTATCCACAAGATGGCATCTAGTGGTGGCTCTAGTGGCACTAGAAGTGCTCCATCTTCCCAATCTTCATCGTCATCGGTGATTGGTAGCTTGTACAGCCACCATATCCATGTCCACTCTACTACAAAACCCACAAATTCATTAAAAAGTATGGGCTTTTTCAGTTCAAAGAATATGCCACAACCACATTGTGGCATGTGTCCTCTCCTCTTAACCTAGCACCTGCTACTCGCCCACTTCCGAAGTTAAAACATCATTTGCCTAAGTTTCCAGGAAACAACACTGTCAGTATCAATGAACACCTAGTGGCATTTTCAAACGCTTGTCATAACATAGGGGCTAACGACAATGACACTTGCATGCGCTTTGTAAGGTATCTAGAGAGGTAATGGGGGGGGGGCAGAGGGCCCATAGTGATAATAGTCGAGGCCATTCAATGTAAGGTGGACTAGGTCCACTATATTATTAAATAAGACCCACTATGGTAGTTAGATATAATAAATGGGTAATTAGATATAATAAATGTAAGAAGACTTCTTAGAAGGTTCTACTTCTAGAAGATTCCTCCTCTAGAATGTTCTTAGGTGATGGTAGTACTATATAAAGGGGTTCAAGCAATGTAATGAGAAATGAAGAGAATTATTGTATTTGGAGCAGTAGCTCAATAGGAGGATGCCCCCTCGAAGAGGCAAGTGAAAAAGAGAGGATCCCTTCCATAATAGGATCCATTGTATGGTGTTGCCCTACCTCAAGGGTTTGGTAGTAATAAAGTGTGGTTTCTTCTATCTTGCTTTGTGGATCTATTGTGTATTCAGCATTTGTGGTGATTATATTGGTCGATATGTTCATTTTCTTAACAAGTTCTATTCAGGTTATTAACAATTGGTATCAGAGCACTTTCCTTGGAAAACATTGTGGGAAAATATTTTTTATTTTTGCAGATTTTTTTTCAAAGAAGAAAAAAGAGGGCCGCAACATTACAGAAATTTGTGGTATATTTCTATGAAAAATTTGCAAAAACAAGTTGTAGATATGATTTCCTCTCAGAAAAACACCCAATTTGAAAAACAAAATCGTCTGAAACGGAGTCTGGAAACTCAAGATATTGAAGTTTTAAAATCTGCAAATTTTCAAGGTTTTTTCCGCGGACGACGGCGCGATTTTTTTATTTCTGTAGAAGATGGAGGCCGAATTTGCCCAAACAAATTACATATCTGAGTTCCTCTCACAATTTCACCCAATTTCTAAAAACAAATCAGCCAAAACGGAGTTCGTAAAGTGAAGTTATGAGCCTTTTAAATTCAACAATTTTTCAGGGTTTTTCCAGAAAACGTCACGATTTTCTGCAATAATTTATTGTTCTATTTTTTGGGTTTTTTCATGATGGTTGCAGGACCGAAGAGTTCATAGGGTGCTCAGATGGTTGTTTCCTCTCAAACCCTCAAATAAATTCTACATATTGTTGAAGCATTCAAAGCCCAATTGTTTGACACATTGAATGACAGATTAGATGGCTTTGTAGATGGTTTCAATGATAGTTTTCGTAGTATTAAAAATTCTTTAGATAACATGAAAGAGATGTTTCTTATTGTGGACCTCATAGATGAATATAATCAAGAAATATATTCTTGGTATGATTTTGAGGTCGATTGCAATGATTGGTATATGAATAGTTGTCTTTTCTTGGATGACAACCACTTCCATATTTTATTTGATGACTCTACTTCACCTTCTATAAAGAACATCAATGTCCCACATCGGGAGCTAGTTACCAACGTCCAGCCTACATATTCTACAATGGTATTGTTCCTCTGAGATTCATCTTTGATCATCTTTCACTATGTGGATGGATATTCTTATTTGGATCCACATGATAGGTGTCAGTATTGGGAGCATCATTTTTAGTTGGTTATTAGGTGTCGATATCTTCCATGTGGGGTTCACATGAGAAATTGGACATGGGACCCTAGTTTACAATGGCGGTTGGATGACTTCAACATGATGGCTTCCATTTCTCGATGGGACCCTGGTTCTCTAGTCTACTTCAACACTATGGTCCACACTTATCCATGGGACCCTGGTACATGGTTGTACTTCAAGGGTTGAGGACAACACTTTCATAAGGGGGATGGAATGTAAGGTAGCTAGAGAGGTAATGGGGGNGCAGAGGGACCATAGTGATAATAGTGGATTCCATTCAATGTAAGGTGGATTAGGTCCACTATATTACAAAATAAGACCCACTATGGTAGTTAGATATAATAAATGGGTAATTAGATATAATAAATATAAGAGGACTTCTTAGAAGGTTCTACTTCTAGAAGATTCCTCTTATAGAATGTTCTTAGGTGATGGTAGTACTATATAAAGGGGTTCAAGAAATGTAATGGGAAATGAAGAGAATTATTTTATTTGGAGTGGTATCTCAATAGGAGGATGCCCCCTCAAAGAGGCAAGTGAACAGGAGAGGATCCCTTCCATAATAGGATCCATTGTATGGTGTTTACCTACCTCAAGGGTTTGGTAGTAATAAAGTGTGGTTTCTTCTATCTTGATTTGTGGATCTATTGTGTATTCAGTATTTGTGGTGATTATATTGGTAGATCTATTCAGGTTCTTAACAAGTGGTATCAGAGCTAGTATAATGGTTCTTACCAAATCCCAATTGTATGACACATTGGATGCTAGATTGCATGACCTTGCAAATGGTCTCAATGATAGTTTTTGTAGTATTCAAGATTCATTGGATAGAATGCAGGAGAGATTTCTTATGGCGTACATCAGAGATGAATATAATCAAGAAATATATGCTTGGTATGATTTTGAGGATGATTGTGATGATTGGTATATGGATAGTTGTCATTTCTGGGATGACAACCACTTTCATATTTTATTTGATGACTCTAATCCACCTT
>ML790078.1:188392-200356 GCA_009831015.1 Picea engelmannii
TGCTCCTACGTTCTACCTCCTTGTACACCCCTGAATTCTCCTACACAACGACAACAAATTATCTCTTCTTTGTTTAGCATTCTTATATTCTCTGTTGTCTTTGTGCATGCAATATTCGCAATGCCTCTACATGCTCACTCTGTGTCGCATATCACGATTTCGGGATTCCTTTGGTTAATATTCTTTGACATCTCCAACTCTCGATCTGTGAAACTCCGAAATGGACTGGGATCAATGGTCCAGATCAAACCTTGATCTGATGGCTCAGATTATTTCGCGATTTCACATATCGCAATTTCAAGATGTTAGGGAACCTCGTTCCTTTGACTCTCCAGTCAGTGAAATGATGATCTTTCCCCACGTGTCCCGCCTGAAGATGGACGGTCCTCCTTCTTTCAGGATTTTGTGAGCCTGCTACTCCTTGCACTTTAAAGAACGTGCAGGTTCTCCTTGATCCAACGATCACGGTTGCTGCTCTTCCCTGATTATCACTACACTGCTAATCATTATTGTTGTACTCAAGCCATCATCGTTGTTGTACTTGCCATCAATGACAAGCATACGATGCCTGTAAAACATGCCAACAAAGAGTATATTCATTGCATCCTTAGGCTTGTTTGATTGTATAAACCTGAGTTTGCACAGATTTTTTGATCACGGTGTGATGAAATCGAAGCAATGTTATATTAAATCGATGGCTCAGCATGACATGTTGAGTTGTTACCGTGATTGTGTGTTTGTTTTTGTTAAGTGGAAATGTTGCATCGTGGGGTTTGGTTAGTTGTTCACTGTGTGTAGTATGGATAGCTTGGTTTTCACACTTAGGGATACCCTCAGATTTTTAAGCATGTTTATTTATTGCAGTCGATCACTTGTTAAAGAAGGTATGTTGTTGATGAAATTCATGTTGGATGGGTGGCCCAGCTGTTAATTCACATTGAATTGTTTTTTTTTACAGTGGAAGAACTACATTGCCTAGGAAAATTACCTTGTGCATAGCTTGTGTCTAAATGGTGGTTGTTGGTTGTATGATTAATTGTCATTTCGGGTGTGGAAATTTGGTCTTGATTATTTTGGTTACTACCTATACATGTTTAACTAATATCATTGCATTTAAATTATGGGCCTGATTGCAGTGATAATGACTTCATTGTTAATTTGAAAACATGACTTTTGAAGTATTATTGTGGATTGAAGAAATGCATGGGAAGTGTTTGTTTTTGATAGTTTACAGATTGGAAATGGCTATTGTTCTTAAATTGTTATAAAATGAAAAGTATGTGAATGAAGGGAACAGAACCACTTACAAATTATGTGGAATACATATTGTCTTGTGATGGCACTGTGTTGGATATTTGATTATGAACAGTGAACTAGTTAAATGCATAGAAATTATTATTTGTCAAATGATTGATGGTTGATGCATCTCCTTTCGCATAATGTTTTATGGATCACTTAATTAATTTCATGAACATTAATTGTTCTTCTTCCCTTCCATTATTTCACTTTCCACTAATTACAAACCCTGTCACCTCCCATATTCATTTTTTCACTCCTTGTTCTGATATTGATTACAGTCAAGAGAATCTATGTGTTAAAGTAGATGGAAGTGGAAGTGTCTTGTGTGGATTGCAGTGAAGTTTTATTGGTTTTATTTACAATTGATTGTTGTTGTCATTGAGCAGTAACCATGTTCTTTTCCCTTCATGATATCATGTTTCACTCAATACAAACCCCTCACATTTCCAAGAACCCTTTTTCACCCTCTACTCATTGATAAACAGTAAAACAATTTGTATGGATTGGATTGCATGAGTCGGATACATTGTTGAGCCAAATCTATTTCATATTTTTAAGAGTTTTAATGTATGGTTATTTAAAAGACTATTTTCTAATATATCACGCATGCAAGATGAATTTTTTTAGTCCAAGTAGCCATGGCCAAGGAAATAGAGGTAGAGGTAATTGGAACCAAGGCCCAAGAAGGCCTAGGTTCTCCATACATTTTGACGTTGATTCAGAAGAGCTTGGCCAATTGTTTCATGCTAGATTCTTCAATTGGATTGGGTAGTGAATAGTCAAACCTAGGCCTGAAAGGCCTCCTTTCCAAGCCCCGCAAGCACCCAATATCCTTGTACCTCCTCATGTCTCATTACAACCTGAGGTCTTTGAAAATGATGGATGGCAGGAGATTGTCCACCCGACAGTCTCCCAACATCATAGCTAGCCCAATTTGTCTTTGCCTTCTCCTCCACTAGTTAACCCTATTGCACAAGTTGCCCCTGACCACTCACTAATGCAATCCTCCCATGCTAGCAAGAGATTGAAAATTGAGGTCCACCATTCCCTTGATAAGGGAAAATCCATTGTTGCCCCTTCCTCGCCCTCCAATGGCTCTGACAAATCTATGTCTTCCCGGATGCATTTGAGGGACCCCTGTTCCCACGTGATTAGTGAGATTAGGCCTAAAGGATCTACACAGCCAAAGGCAAATTTAGGGAAATCAAGAGGTGACAACAACAATCAAGGAAGGGTTGTGTCATAGATTGGAAAATATGGTTTTTGAGTTTTTATTATATCTATTGTTTTATGACAGTTGACTTCAAGGATCTTTGGACAACATGTTTATTTTGGATATATGAGTATTATTTTTGAAATAATTTCAAATTTCATGACTTTAAATTGCAAAAAGTGAATATGTTGATGGGAGGCACAAGGAGGTGTTTTTTCTACTTAACTAATGGTTATGTTATGATTGTTGTGATTGTTATGAACTAAGGGAGTCACAAGGGGTCCCACCTACTAGTTATTATTATTTATGACCCTTATTTTAATTATTACCCTTCCCCCTAACTAAAGTCAGTTGAGTCTTTTATTAACTTAACTAATGAGTTGGTTCAACTTCTTCAACCAATTCTATTTGTTAAAAGAAAAATTAAAGGGAGGAACAAGAGGAGGATAGAAGCAGAAGCATACTAAGGTTTTCTCTTTGATTTTATGTTGAGATAGTTCAGTTTTCCTTCATTCATATATTCATCACAAGCCTAATTCTCTTTTATGATAGAAGGGTCTTATTGTAGATAGCAATATTCATGGATGAATCAAATCATTCAGACACTTTTTTTTCAGAGGTGTTGATATATCTTTGATAGTCTGTGTAGACTTATTTGTTTGTGAATTAGTTTTCATGACTAATAAAGGCTATTGTGCAGAGTCGAGTGGGTAGCAATCTGTGGCAAGCTGATCCATATTTTAGAGTCAAGTTTTGGTTTTCTGTCAGAGGTCCTTTTGTATGTTCCATCGGGGATGTCTAAATTTGACTTTGGTCCAAGATTTTTGTATGAGATTTTGTAAAGAAAATGACTCTTTGGTTAATTGGAATGAAATAAAGTATTGTTTTATGTCTCATCTGTCTTGATTATCATCTTGGTGTCTTTACTTTTGTTCTTACATTTATTTCAACAATTGTTATATTCAGAAAATTACATAAAAAGTGAATTTCCAACAAGATTTTTGTTGATAAAAGACTAGCCTAAGCACTCGTAATTAATACTTGTGAGTTAGGATGTTATTTTTGTTGGCTATAAATGTAGGGTGATATTCCCATCTACTTTTATTTAGCCAAGTAAAGTCTGAAAATGTTTGAGTAAGATCAATTCATATATTTTCCTCAACACCATGTACTTAACCAATTAATATTATTATTACCATCCCTGATTGAGAGTGTTAGTTCATTGGAAATGATTTGAAGATATTCTCCCCTATATAATGCCAAAGTTTTCATGGTGAGGCTGCAAGAATAAATTGTTGTTGAACATATGTGGAGAACTGTAGGGTTGTCTTTTGTTGTTCACCAACAATCTCATTGTCTTCAACAATAAAATACACCACCCATGGAACCTCTTGTTACAAATTCCCTTCTTATTTTGATGCTTGGAAGATCTATTCTTCATTAAACTCTGCTCCAAACGAACAATCAACATCATGAAATTTTGTTGTAAAGTGATGACTTTTATCATAAATTTTCTTGATATTATGTTTACATATTGTTGAGAGGTCTAAATTCGCCTGGAAACATCAAGGGGTACTCCCCGGTACATGGTCTCAACTAGACTATTCATTGTTTGGATTAGGATTCCCATCCGAAATTTGGTTTGGTTGCCATTGATACTATTTTTGGGGGTTTTGACCAGTTATGGAATGGTTTTCCAATGAGGATGGATGATGAGTGGATATGCTATGCAAAGATGTAGATGAAGACTATGTATGAGATGCAAATTAATCTATTACTAATCTAATCTAACCTATCCTAGATAGGAGCAAACAAAAGTAACCGACGAGTTGAAAAATGAAATCGAATCCTGCATAAAATTCTACACAAATAGTTGGAATAGAAGAGAAAAATTAGAAACAAGCATGTACACATACATATAACCAGGTTAGTCCAAATTATAGCAATGCACACATTAACAAATCAGAAATCTCAAGGCACAAAGATATTCGAAGAAACGCTTAAAACTGTAGAATATCATAGATTGCATAAGAATTCATCTATAAACAAACTAGAATTCTTAAATTCCATATGAACATCATTCATCTTCACTTGAAATAATTAACTTCTTAGATTGCTTCACACACGAAAGAATTCCTTCTCCAAAAGTTGGCCCTGAGGGCTTCTCCTTATTAGTAGTTTTAGCAACAATGCATGAAAACTCCAAATAAAAAAATCTTCAACTTTAGTTGACAATGTATTCCCAAAATAGTTCAGATATGTACAATGTTTCAAGAGACAAAAATCCCTTTACAAATGGGCCTCCACTCTACTTTATACAATTTTCTTAGTAAATCCAAGGTGACTCTTCACCTTCTTCTTGAAGAAACGGTTACAAAAAATGGTTCAACTCCTTATTCCTAATAATAAGTGTATAATAAAGACAAAAATGAGGTTGGTTGAGAAAAAGACAAAATACAAAACATTTTTTGTCTTCACTAAACCACTATTTTGTCTTTATTCACGAGTTTTGTCTCTGGCGTGTTCCATCTAGATTTCTAGTTGGTCGAATAGGGATTTGATTATTCTGTAAAATAGCTTCTCCAAAGTTGCATTGTCCATGGCCATACTCTCTTCCAAGGTGCTCGTGTCTTTTGTTAGTGTGGTCATAAAAGCTTGTATCATGGTATGGAGTTTTATCAATTGCAGCAAGTGTTGATCTATGAGGCCAGTGGTGATTGTAGTGGTTGCTTCAACCACTGATATCCTTTGATTTAATTTTCCATGCACCTTGTCTACCAGCTCCTCTGTCACAAGATTTTTTCCAAGTTCATCTAGATTTGGTAGTTTGCTTCCCTTGATCAATTACTGAGCAGCATTGTGTGTCCTTGAGCATATTGTCAGTGATTTAATAACCTACCTATCATCTTTCTACTCCACCTGTTGACAATGGTGAAGTGCATACAAGTATGTTTTATGTCTTCTTTTGATGGTATGTATAATTCTGGAGGTGTGTCAATATTTTCAACAATCCATTTGTCGATGTGATCAATTCCTTCTCGGATAGTTTTGTATTGTGTCAACTTTGTTTGTGTCTGATTGTTCTGCTTAATTATTATCGCATTTGTGTATTGAAAGAGGTGCAGGTTAGCATACATGTCTATGATGGATTCTTCTAGCTCACTTCTGACCTTTTCATCACTAACCCTGAAACTTTGAAGGCTTCTTTCATCAATCCTAACTTGTTTAATCTTTTCTTCCAACTCCTTGATCTTTGCTTATTTCTCTTCATTATGTTGGCACAATCTCTTAATGGTGTCTATATTGGCATTCATAAATGTGGATCCGGATATATCTCTAGCTATGGGATCTTCCCTTACATCTCTCATCACATGAACGTGTGTGACAACTGAAATAGGCATTCCTTCTGTCACTGACACTTTCTTCACCTATTCCTTCAAAAAAATTCTTGTCTTGTTGTCATGGGTGAATCTCCTTAAGTCAAGTACCTTGGTTGGTTGGAATGGCTCCCAGAGCCCAAGCCTTAAACCACCACCTGATAAGTTTATTCCTATATCTGCAGTAGAAGTTTATGGGATATTTGTTTCCATTGGGTGAGTGTCACCCCCTTTGTATTTTTCCTCTTTATGTTTCCTCTCAGCCTTATCCTCTTTGTCATATGCCTCTTTAGCTACCTTTTTTTCTTGTTCTGTTGTGGTTCTTTCTATTGCTTCCTTTGTTGCGTTCTCCTTTTGTTTGAATTATCGCTCTACTACATATTTTGCCTCTGCCTAAGATCTATCCCTGGCCTTATCTGCTTTGATCATTAGCTTCTTATTTCCTGCATCATTTTTCTTTTTTAAGACTCTCTCTTTGTCCCTCCTTTTTTTTTGGTTGGTCCTTCCTCTACCTCTTCTATTGAAACTGAATATATCAAGGAGGAAGTATGAGGATATTTCTCATCTTCTTCTTCCTCTAGTTTCTTCTTGGCTTCCTCCCTACCCTTTTCTTCATCTATGATCCTTCCTCTTAGTTTGCCACGCATGTTGAAGATGACATCATCATAGGTCTTGGCATTTTGGTGCACTTCTTCTTCCTCCCAAAGATCTATGGTATATTCCAAAGGCAAACCAATCTTGTTGAAATGTTCTCTCATAGTGTTCTTGGGTTCATGTCTCCTATATATCTCTTCCTCGAAGTGATAAGACAACAAGTTATTTACCTCTGCTTGGGCCTGCTTAGTATTTTCGAATAAGTAATTTCCAACTTATAATGGAAGTGAAGGCCAAATTGATTTCTTCAATCGATATGACATTTCTCCAACTCCATGTATGATGGTCTGGTATGCCACTTCTTGGAGTATGATCTTATCGAGTAAAATTGGGGAAGCAGATGGGGTGGTTTTATTTTTCCATACACCCGTATATAAGTTTCGTGCTCCATAAGATATCGGTCCCCAATTCTCCTTATGACCGATATGGCTTTGGCAGACATGCATGGGGGAGTGATGCAGAAAATAAACTTGTATAATGGGGCCAGAAAGTGCTCACGTATCCTTTGGTGTTCCATGTGGTACTTGTGTTTCCAAAGCACCTTACAGTATACATAAATTTTTGGGTCAAATGGTTTCCAACTCCACCCCATCCTAGGGTATTTGTGAGTTGCGCACATGATGTCCATCAAGTATGAAGACATATGGAAGCTTGGAAATGTTCCTGGTTGGGATTCCTTTACTGCAAAGATGGCCACCATGAGATTCTCAGACAAGATGTCTTCCCAGTTGAACGATGCTCCCTCTTCTACGCAATAGTATATTAAAGGCATATAAGATAGGGAGAATTGTGATGTGTCGGGTTCCCCATATAATATGCACAACAAGGATACTAAGTATTGGTAGGGTATTCTTAGGGAACTTGTGGGATATCAAATTTTACGTATGTACTTGAATTTCTTGTCTTCTCTATACCATTTTGGGAACAAGTCCTTTGGCGTGTACTCAAACTCACTGAGGATCTTTTTATCTAGCATATTGCTTCCTTTCTCAATATGATAACACTTGGCCAAATACTCTGGTATGTATGACGCTATGGGGTATCTCCTTGGATCATAGACGTATCTATCGTTTACATCTATGTTCTTTAGGATCCATATTAGTATCTGCATAGGGGAATATTTTTGGGTGTGTTGCTACTCTGAATTTGCTTGACTTCCTTATATTCTTGAATACTTGAAGTTCGTCTGGATCTTCAGCTTCGGTGGATAAATTAGATTTTTTGAAAATATGGTATATTTCTCCCCATTTCAATGTTTCTCTATCCTTTTCCAGCAATCCTGATGTATCATCATATCTGGCTCCAACGATTTTTGTCTCACCTTCTTCTTGTTGGCCACTACCAAAATCCTCGGTTGTGTATTCCTTGCTTGTCATTTTATTTCGAGGTGACATACTTGAACATGCAATGAAAGATGATTTAAGTGCATATATTAGAATATAACATACAATTTAGTGCGACTAAAGAGTTTGAATTACCATAGGAATCATTAGTGTCACCACTGGGTAGGGAGTAATCATTTGAGGATATTAAAGAGATGGCAGGCATGCTTGAGCAACTTGGTAGAAATTTGGGGAAGAATAGGTGAAAAGCCTGCTTAAAAGGAAAAATTGGAGATTTAAAGACTAACTTATTTGATGCAAATCGGAGGAGTTCTTGCTAAAGCCTTCGAGAAACATGAAAAAGTTTCTTAACTTAGCTCTAATTGGTAGAGTTAAGAACAACTCCTATGATATGAATCAGAGAAGTTAACTTTAACTGCTCTGATAACATATTGGAGGAGTTTTTACTTGTGTTTTCGAAGTGAAATGGAACTCCTATGATCACATTGAAAGAGTTAGTGGGAAGTCCTCCGATATAATTGGAGGAGTTACCGTCAAGTGATCCAAGCGAGGGATAAATGGTTGGGAAAGTTAACAAGAACTCCTTTGATCGCATCAAAGGAGTTAACAAGAACTCCTTCGATATGATCGAAGGAGTTACTTAGAACATTCCCAATAGAAATTTTTGGAAATTTCCATGGTTTGGTTTGCGCTTAGAGATTCGACAAGGATTGGAACACGACTTCGTGCTCAGTGCTTGGAAAAGATGTCAAGGTCGGGGATTCATTGGATGCTTTCTCACCGTTTACGGCTAGCTAGAAGGGGTGACTTGGAGATTTAAATAAGGTCATGTAGATGCAGAAGGCCGTGAAATATTTTCCAAGAGGTTAACAAGGCTTAGTGACCATTGTTCATAGAGTGGGTTAAGGATAAGGTAGTGAAAATATCGGCATGGAAAAGAAGAAGTAGAAATAAATAAAGTGGAGTATGAATAAAGGGAGAAAAATCCTACCCTTATCAGGGAAGGAAAATTCTCATACATACCTATTGACCTAACGCCACATAGATGGTATTGATGGGCTACGAGTCTGACTGTGATGACTTGGCGTGCTCTTGGTCTGAAAGAAACTCCTCTCACTTCGTCTAACTAGGATAATGAAACATTCATTAGGGCTTAATAAATATAGGAATCGGGATTTTGAGAATTTAATGTTGAGTCGATAGAGTGGTTATGGCCAGAGGACTTGAGATGAAGTTCCTCAATGAACATTGGAGAACTTAGTGGGAAGATCTCCAATGTTCATCAGAGAACTTGCCTCAAAACCCTCTGAATACGTCAGTAGAATTGGAGGAAACTCCTCTGATGGGAATCGAAGGAGTTAGTGACAACTTGTGTGATAAGTAAAGGTATCGACGGTGAAGAGTGAAACTCCCCCGATGTGAATCAGAGGAGTTAAAGGTAACTCCTTTGATTCACATCGGAGGAGTTATAACTAAATTTTCCAATTTCTACCAACTTGCTAAAAATGAAAATTTTCAAGTTCTTCCTTTTGCACATGCTTTATTAAGGTGGACAGTATTTCCCTAAGATACTTGAGGTAAAGAGAGGCCAAAAAAAATCTCTTCCCACATAAAAAAAATAAGGGGCTCCATTTTCTAGAGAAGATGAAAATACAAGTAAAGGAAAATGGATGGTTGTAGTGCCTGTCACAACAAATGGCAACACACTGGTCGAAGCCCTGAATCTTTGTAAGATGATTTCCACACATATTTTGGGAGGGGTGCACTCATTATTAAAAATCATAAGAGATAAAATATAGGTTTGATAGCTTGGATCCTAAAAGAACTAGGATGACACAAAGAGGGGTGAGACTCTTCCTTTGATCAAATTACTTTCAAATTAATTCTTATTCATATGAGAAGTGACTAGAGGAGGAGGTGTAGGAAGTATAACGGGAAAGAAATGTCAAGAATGTTGAGAATACAAGTCATAGTGCATTTCATTGGTGTTGCTTCACTGTTAGTGAGTGTCCATAGCCCTGACGAAGTCACCCCAGTGTCACAAGCCTTTCTTTGCTATCAGAGAAAGTCCATAGCCCCGACATAGATACTTGCATGTCCCATGTGATCTGGAAATCCTTTCCCCAAGCCTTTACCTTTTCTAATATTTGATTATCTTTTGCTTAGAGAGAAAGGTGGATGGGGGGGTTCTAGTTAAACTTTAAAGGCACTAGGGATTGAAACTGTGTGGTGAGATCTACTAACTTGATTATAGATGAGTGAACCTCCTGAGTTACGATTCCTAGCATACTGTGAACACCCCTTCTAAATCATTTTCATTTTTGTTCACATAACGTGGAAATCTGTTCTTAAGTTGAGTCTCTTGATTCTTTGTTTCTTTCCATTGTTCTTATGTATTGATGAGTTATGTTCCTCCACCAAATCTGACTCAAGATGGTACATAATGGGGCTTGAATGGCTAGGGAGATAAGTGAATTGAACACCTTATCACATATGCTAGGTTATTTACACCAAATATGCTACCATTTAAATATATGACCAGGACTAAGTTATAGGGAACTCAAAATCAGGGTGGCGGCTCTCAAGAAGGATAAAAAAGTCCAATCAAAACATGTTGGGAAACAAATAGGAAACAAAAGGAAAAAACAAAACAAAACCAAAAAGAGGGAAAATTTTATTTATGTACAAGTGAAAGTAGCATCAATGGCTAGATGATGTAATGTTTGAGGATTTGGCCATTAACATGGAGGGAATCAACTTCTCCTTGAAGGTTTTGTAACCAAAAGGTACCTTGGCCAATTTTTTCTTTGATGAGGTAAGGACCAAGCCAAAGTTGTTAGAAATTTGAATGTTTCCATTTATCTTTGTGTGACTTGTCCCATTTGAGAACTAAGTCCCCAACTTGGAATTATTTCTCACCAACAGATTTCTTATCAAACCATTGTTTCACGGTCTGTTGGTGTGATTCAAACTTGCCTTTGGCTTTAGTGCGACTCTCTTCTAAACTTAGCAAGGTGTTGATGTGTCATTGAATGACGGGGCACTCTCTTTATCGGGATTGTTGAGTGAATTGTAGGGAAGGAAGGTAGATATTTCAGGGTAAAACGACCTCTTTCCCATAAACAAGGAAATATGGAGAATTTCCTATGGAGGCCTTAAGAGTGACGCGATCAACCCATAGGACATTCAATAAAGTGTTGTGCCAATTTCTTTGGTGATCAGCCACAATTCGTTTGAGGATAGAGATTATGTTCTTGTTCATGGATTCCAATAATCCATTTCCCTGAGGGTAATAATTGGCAGAATACTTCAAAATAATCCCTTTCTCTAATGAAAACTCAGATAATTTTAAATATGAAAAATAATTTTGTAGGTTTCAAAGGTTGTGCAAGGAGTTTTTGTTTACCGGCAAAGTATTGGCAAGGTTGGCATGAGTAGACATATCGGTGAGTATCAATAAACAATGTTGGCCAATAATATCCAGCTCTCAAGATCTTATGTGCAGTAGTACGAGCAGTGAAGTGCCCCCCACAATACCCAGAGTGTAATTCCTCCAGTAATTTGTTGGCCTCATCTTTGTTCACACATCTAAGGAGAACTACGTCTGGGTCCTTACAACCATGACCATCCTTGGTTAAACAATACTTCGTAGATTTGAGCCTTAGAGATCTTGTTTTATAGTCTACTAGATGGTTTGAGCATGATAAGTGCCTAAGGTAGTATATTATGTCAAAATACCACTCAGTGTATTCTAGTTCACTTACTACCACATTTACTTGTTTGTTTTATTTCATTTGTATAGATTTTTTGTTTCTCCCAGTCAGCATTTGAGCCAACCCTTGTCCCTTCACAATCTTGGTGGGTTTTATATCTAAGTCATATTCTTGGATCTTGGAAACACACTTACCCCTAGTACCCATACAATATTGTTGTGACAAGACATCCTTCACTGTTGGGTAAGGGACATAAACTTTAATATTGTTATAGCCCACATAGTTTCTCAAATGCTTGAGGGATTTCACCAAGGCATAATCTTGTTTTTCATTAATTGAATAATTCAACTCTAAATCCCTAAGGA
>ML790078.1:213802-230132 GCA_009831015.1 Picea engelmannii
CCGCGTAGTAAAAAAAAAAAAAAAAACAGCCTAAAATAGTGTGCAGCATGATGGACAAGCCAAACACGAAGCCAGCAAGGGAAAATATAATGACTATATCAAAAAGGGAAACAAGTGGGAAAAGGAAAGTCGGTGAAAGCAGGCTGACAGGACAGCATGAGTCAAAGTTAAAGCAAGGAAAGGATAGATAGGATGTCACATTAAACGTGCCAACTGGAGACGACAGAGTAGGCATAATGGCAAGTACGAAGCCGCCGCGGGTGCATTGAACCCATAGCTATGGTGCATTAATCGCATAATGGAGGAAGCACCCTCGACAAGCTTCATGACGAGCCCATACAACACATGAGCACAGAAGAAGTTAGTCTATTCGTGAAAGGAGAACAGAAAAAGAGCAACAGCAAAGAGAACGAATAGATCGAAACCACGGAGCTCACCAAATCCATTCGAACTCAGCAAACATTCAACATACACCATTATGGCACCACTGAATCTCGTAGAACCAGGCCAGACAGCCAGATCAACCAGAGTTCAGAATAGGTCACGAGGACCACTGGAAGAAAACGAGCAGCAGCCACCAAAAATCCTTGATATTGACGAAATCCCATCGCTAGAGGAAATCCCAGTAGAGTTCACACCAATACTAGAGGAGATTCCACAACCAAAAATAGAGGCCATGGAACAGGATACACCAGCAGCGGTGCACGAGCCTCGGAACAAAGAAGAAGAAACCCACCAAGAAATACCATTGGAACATATTGAAGTAGCTGTGGAAGTGAATGGAATGGCACAGCACCTGGGAGAAGAGGAGCAACTAGATGAGGCGCAAGCACCCAACTTAGGTCAGCCAGCCGAGGAGACCGCTGGAACTACCTGGGCGTGGCCAGAGTGGATGACAGGGGAACAGCCAAGAGTTGTTGGAACTTCAAGCCAGCCAACACAGCAGGAGGACAGAGTTCATATACCAATCTCACCTCGAAAGAAACTGACTGCAGAGATTGTGCTACCTCGCATACCAAAGGGAGTACGGGTGGACTCGCAGCTATTGGGTCACGTCAGGAAGCTCAAGTATTCCGGCCATGACATAGCATATGAAACCAAATATCCAGAGCTTGCACCACAGGTATTTATGCAAAAAATAGTCGTGAACCAACTCGGAGAAACCATCACTTAGCCACACCAGTGGGCCACTGGACTGAACAGAACAGGAGCTCTAGGGTTGCTGAAGATACCACACTTTGGCAGAGGCCAATATGCAATGGCATGCATCAAGCAACTGTTAACAGTTATGCATGGAGGGGATATATGGTTGGACAAACCTGTCCCCATAACTGTCGAACTTATCGCACAGATAACAGGCCTACCCATTGTGGGTATGGATCCCGCGTTGATTCTGGACGATAAGTCCAAGGAAAAAACATTGGCAGAAGAGATGAAGAATAAATATGGCACTGACAGGGGAACAAGAGGCATTATAATTAAATGGATCAACAATGTCGCGACGCAATTGGGCACAAAAATATTAGCCTGCAAAATGCTAAGAAAATGTCGCAAAGACAAAGTACTGGCAGGATTCATTGTTGTTGCAGCTCAGTGCGTAGAAGGCACCTTCATGAGCTGGGTTCCATACCTATCAAACTTGTTCCAAGTAGACTGCAAATATGCGTAGGACACAGGTATGAAATTTCATTACTCATGTCTGATCACTCTCATATCTTTCATGGGATGGAAAGAACCAGAATACGCCGTATTTGGTACCACACCACAGCCAGGAGGATCAAGATATCGTGTCCTGAGATCTACGCCACTAGCCAAGCATAAGAAGGGGAATGGAATCGTATTCGAAGCTTAACCATGAGAGATACAGGATGCCATCAGTCGAGCATGGAGAATAACACTAGAGGCTGTCGCACAATACGGGGGCATCGCCAATTTCTTGGCTAGGCGACAAGCCATGTGGATACAACCAAGGTAGGACCCGAATAAACAGTGGCTATAGATGCGCTACTGCGTCACCGAGGGTGATATCGACATGATCATCATAGAATGGCCTAATGAATGGAGGATTCCAAATATACCTAGAGAAGTACTGGGACAAACAGCAGAAGGACGGGTTGTGTAAGCGAAAACACAGCCTCCACAAATCTCAATACCCAAGAAATGAAGAACGGGCCAAACCAAGTCGACTCAGGCAAACGACAGCTTAGATCAGCCATGGACCCAGAAGGGGAGGAAAAAAACCACTCAGCCAACCAATGGACAGCAGAAACTGGCTGAGGGAGCACAGGAAAACACATCGAACCCCATCACACAGGAACCAGGAGGAACTAAGAGACCAGCGGTATAGGAAGCAGGCGCGCACAATAAAATGAAGGCACAGCGAGCACCACCGGACTATACAATCATGGAGGATGATGGAGATATGATTTCTAGAATGGTCCAAGATTGCTTGGCAGAGGATTTCGATCATGCTGCACACCATAGGGATAAAATGCAGAAGGAACTGACATAAATGGGATAGCTCCTTAAGAAATTAAGGGAAGCCTAGATCATGAGTAGCAGTAGAGGCATAGATCCACCGATCATACAGACCATAGAAAGGGTGGAGGTAGAAGAACACGACCCAGTTCTTCTGATGCCACACGCACATTCCACGGTCTACATAAAGCCTAGCATGCTGCGAATGGATGAAATTGTGGGACAGACACCGCTAAAGGATTTGGATCATATCCAATTGGTCTTGACATGGATGCCATCAAGAGCATTACACAAACTATAGGTTAGCATCAACCATGAGATACAGTCTCGAGCACATAAAAACTTAGTCGAGCTACAACAAGCAAAAAAGAAGCAGGAAGCACTGGAAACAGTTTACGCATAGGCAAAATTTGAAACTCAGGAGGAGAAATAACGTAGAAACGAGCTGGAACGCAGAGTGGAAGAAATTTTTGGGAAACTCCCAGCTATTGTGCAAGGAAATGAACTCCCATCCACAGAAAATATCGACCAGATTGCGCAGGCAATTTATCAGTATCAGAAGGAGATCGAGACTCTTCACGGACAGATTAGACCGACAACTCCACCAGTAGTGAAGGAGAAAAGGAAGCAGGAAGCAGCAATGGAACTGCAGGAGCTAGAAAAATAGGTCATCACGGCAGCCGACTTGCTAGATAAAGCAGCACAACTTTGGACAAGGCTGGAAGAGGATCCACAGGTCCAACAGTGGGACAAGGAGGAGGAGAGAATCAATGCAATGATCCAAGAACTCAAGCAGTGACAGAATACCATACCAATTCCAGAACGGGTCAAGGGAACACAAGAGTTGAAGAAGATACAGGTAGAAATTATCACTACGCAAACACGGAAACAGCAGCATCGAGCTCAAATAGAACCATTGCAGGAACAGGTAGCAGAAGTACTTGCACAGGCAGAAGAAGCCAGAAAAAAAACAGCACAGACTCAGATAGAGTGCGCAGAACTGATGAGCGAGGAAGTGGTAGCTCAGACAGTCGACACCATCAAAGAGAAAACCACGCAAGCACTGACAAAAGTGGAAAACTTGCAGGAACAATTCCAGACGATCACCAAGGAGATCGAGGAAGCCCAGAGCAATTAGGTGACTTAGGAGGAGTCACATGTCAGTGTTGGGTGCCTGTTGGCACCAGGCCAAAGTAGAAAGAAGAACAGTCATGGGAAATAAAGCGTGCATAAAATCGAAGTAACAACTGGCAAAAGAACAGCATGCGTGCATGAAAGAAAGCATGCACAAAGGAAAGTGACAGTTGGAGGAAGAACAGTGTGCGTATGGGAGAAAGACCTAACGTAAGAAGGGTTAGGGTTTTGGTAATATTCTGCAAATGGCTAAAGAGCGCGAAATGTATAAATATAGATACGAAAGTATCATATAGGGTTGGTTATTGCTAAGTTAGATGTATGAACTGATTTTGTAAGCTGTTGAGAAAAGAATATATGAGGGAAGGTAGATCTAAGGATTAGACCGCGGGCTGTAGAGCCTAGTACGATCTAGTTCACCTCACATAGATCTTACCCGGTTTGGTGGAGAATTGTAAGCACATGGCGCCAGTAATACAGAACTGCCATAAATAAAGAGCCAAGAGCCAAATCTTTGTGGATGTATCCCATGAGGGGGTGAACCACGGTAATACTCATGTAATATGTTGAATGTATGCATGTCTCTTCTTTCTTTCAGCAATTAATGGTTAAGCTTGATGAATGAGTTAATGCATTGTTATGAACCTGTTATACTTTGCTTAAATTAAACTGTGGGATATATGTATKCAACTCAAAGGAATAAGTAGTTTTCCTTACAGCTCACGGTATATGGCCTTAATCAAGAAACCCCTATCCCCTACTCTGTCCTAGGCTGTAAACACCTGAGTCTTACAGCCACCCATTTAAAGCTATCTYGGGTGAGACTGCGCAGTACCTTCTAGGTGTTGTGTTGCCTTCTGGTTTACTAGGAGGGCCAATAGTTTTAGAGGCTTTGTTGGAACCCCRAATGACATGAACCCTGGGTCAATAACTTAGATAACCCGAGAAGGGAAATAGTAATCCAACATCAAGCAAGCAATTTCATAATATTTAACATGAATAAGAAAATTTACCATAAACCATTCAAATAAAATGAAGAATTGYGTATTTACTTACTTCACCAAGAATAATCAAGCCATAAAACTTTAGAATGCCAARTAACTTCACCAAGAAATGATCCAAGTTGCAAAATTTATCCTACAAGAGAAAGTGCGCCTAGAATTTCAGCCAATAACCCTCAAAAAGAGAACAAATTTAAGACCACACTACTTGTGTGATGAATGATGATGGAAAAATGAGAGTCTTTTCTCTCTATTTATATTGTTTCAATGACCTTTAATTAAAATTAGGTCATAAAAAGGTTGGCATTGCCAAATTACATCAAAAATCCATTTTTTACTCAAATGAAATTAATTAAACCCTAATATCATCTCCAAGGGTGATGTCATGCCCTTCTAGAGTGACATTAGGCCTCAAATGTAGAACGTTTGGCCTCAAAAGGCCCTGAATGTTTCCACATGTGCACATCATGGTCCGCATACCTCAACTTTGGTACCTTCCCCATCATGTCATAAACAGTGGGGACTACGTCTGGAGGGAATGGGAGGGTGATTTCCATACTGTCTTGGGTATTTCTTTTCTGCCCCGCAGCAGACGTGCCCTCTTCTTCCCCCGCTGACTCTGGCATGTCGGTTATGTCCTCGGCCAGTACTTCATCTTGTGTCTGGGACTGTCACGGTCCCATTGTGTCATCTGGTCTCACAGGTGCTTCGGGGTTAGGGTTTGAACCCCCATTTTCGGCCCCTAAGGTTTGCCTTATCTCTCCTTGCTACATTGTAAGGATATCTTCCTCGAACTTCATTGGGCTAATCTATTATGGGTCTTAGGTGGTCACATCCTTGAGCTCAACTATATTCTCTGGTTGTTGCAATCGTTCCTTACGCCTTTGCCCCTATCGAGTGACTTGGACAAACTGTACTAGCGACCCGAACTTCAGTGGAGTCATCCTTTGCAACTATTGTAATGTCGGCTTGCTACTTCATCGATTTGAAGCTAGGGCATGGGTTCTCTTTCTCACTTTGAGGTTGAAATTTGCTAAGTGTGGAATAAATCTACACTTCTCTACCTTTTATAAACCGGGTTAGGTTTAATTTTACCTTTTTCCGTGCATTTGCACCAAGTTCACTTTTTACTATGCGAGGTCTTCTAATGTTTGTCATGGTAGTTATTGTGCACAACTTTTCCCCATTGTTTTTGTATTTTTTCTCTTTTCTAATTTTGTATTTCTTTTTCCCCTTTTTTTTCTCTATCTTAACTTCTACTATAATACATTATGTACATGTTTTCTTACTGCGCTATAAGTTTTAAGTTCTAGGAGGTCGATTGTCCCTATACAGTTTCAATCGACTCCCATTGATCATTCCTTTAAGTTATGTACCTTCCAAGTATTTTAACTATACATATCCCCCATCTGTGACAGTGTTCACTTCATATGGCCCCATCCAATGCATTCTGAATTTACCAGGATGTTGAAGAAATTTGTTGTCATAAATCAAGACTAGGTCTCCCTCCTTGAAACTCTTCATCTTGATATGTCTGTCATGCCAAGATTTTTCTCTTACTTTCTGTACTTCTTGATGAAATCCTGATAGAATCTTATCCTCCTCTATCTCCATAAGTTGATTCAACCTCTCCTTCACTACGCCTCTTTCTGTCATGTTGGTGATTGTTGTTACGCGTAGACTGGGTACCAAGAATTCTAATGGTACTACTTCTTCCTTCCCATACACCAATCTGAATGGTGTTTGTCCTGTCATCTTTTTACATGTAGTCTTGTATGCCCATAGTACTTCTGGTATCTTCAAATCCAAATCATCTATGTTGACATTGTAGATCTTTGTCAGAGCATTCTTCAAGATCTTATTTAAGGCTTCTATTGTTCCATTTGATTGAGGATGGTATGGTGTACTCTTATAATGATAGACTTCAAACTCCTCGGTCATAGCTTTGATAGTGTTGTTGATAAAGTGAGTACCTTTGTCACTCATCAAAACCCTTGGACAGCCAAATCTAGTGATCACTTACTCAAATAAGAAATGTGTTGTTGTCTATGCTCTACAATCTTTTACTGGTGTTGCTTCTACCCATTTTGTCAAGTATTATGTCACAGTAATGATATATATCACTCATGACCTTTTTGTCAGTGGATGGATTGTCTTCACAAAGTCTATTTCCCATTTGTCAAATACCTGCAAAGTTACTTGTGGTCTTAAGGGCATATCATCCCTTCTATTAGGTTTACCAACCCTCTGACAGACATCACATCTTTGGAAATATTCCTTAGCATATATGTGAATTTTTGGCCACCATAGTCCTGCACGCAATATCTTTTGCATAGTAGATTTTCCTGCATAATTTCCTCCAGCTATTCCCTCATGAACTTCTGTCAAAATCCTAGGCCTTTCATGTTCTAGTACGCATCTTTTCAAAATGTTGTTTGCACCCATCTTGTGTAAATGTCTTGTAATCAATTGGTAGTCTGTAGCTATGAATACCAGATTTTTCTTCTGCGTAGTGTTAAAATCTTGTGGTGCAATTCTTGTACTCAAGTATTCAATAATATCAGCAAAGTATTCATCAGCTATTTGGACTGAAAATAATTTCCCATCAAGGAAGTTGTCTTCAAAGTTGGTAGGTTCTTCTCCATTGGTTACCCTTGATAGGTGATATGGTCCTGCATTTAGCTTCCTTGGTTTGACTATGACTTCAAAATCAAATTCTTGAAATAACAATAGCCATCTACAAATCCTCCCCACCCCAACATTGGCTTGTTGAATAGGTATTTGAGGGTTGAATGATCTGTGAACATATTAACGTGTTTGATCCTTAAGTAATTTCTAAACTTTTGAAGTGCATAGACCATAGCTAGGCCTTCTCTTTTTGTAGTATTTTAGTTATCTTCTGATTCTGACAGTTTTTTTCTTGCAAATGCTATAGGATGATCCAAATCCCCTACTCTTGGTTGCACCAGAATTGTTCCAAGTGTTATAGTTGATGCATCTACATGCACATGCAATGTCTTTTCCCAATCTGGGAACACTAGGATAGTTGTTGTTACCATAATTTCATTTAGGGTGTCCAAACCTTGTTGACAATCCTCATTCCACTGGAATTCAGTATCCTTCTTTAACATTTTATCCATTGGCGTAGTGATCTGCGCATACCCTTTTATAAATTTTTTGCAGTAGCTTGTATGTCCCAATAACCCTTAGTGGGATCCACCAATAACCCTTGTTTAGAGACTATATGTCCCAACAGTATTCCAAAAGGTATCCCAAAAATGCACTTCTTCATATTCAATGATATCTAACACTGCCTTAATATTTCCAACATCAGACTTAATACTTCCACATGATCTTTTAATAGACTATATACAATCCAATCATCCAAATATACTTCTAAAAACTGATATATGAACTCCTTAAAAGAAGCTATTACTACCCTTGAAAATATAGTTGGTGCATTCTTCAGCTCGAAAGGCATGATTGTGTACTGGTAAGATCCCCATTATGTGGCAAAAACAGTCTTGTACCTGTCTTCTGGAGCTATCTTTATCTGATGGTAACCTGAGAATCCATCTGTAAATGAGTATGCTTCATGGCCTCCCACGTTCTCTAATACCTCATCTGTGGTGGGAAAAGGGTCATGTAGGAAAGAATCATTCAATTTCCTCATGTCAACACAAATCCTTATCCCCCCTTGTTTCTTCTCTTGAACTACCATGGGGTTGATCCATTCAGATTCCTCCACTGGTTCTATGATACCAGCTTCCAACATTCTGTCAATTTTTGCTTTCACTTTCTGTTTATAAATTGGATTTAGTCTATACAGTCTATGTCGAAAATATCTGGCATTAGGTTTGATAGGTATCTTTATCTATCCCATCTCTCTTGTTATGTCTTTCATCTATGTAAACGTTTTTGGGAATAGGTCAATGTACTCGTGTAGTAACTCTATTATTCGTTCCATTGTTTTTTCATCCCAATAGTCTCCAATGCTGGCCATTTTAGGTTTATTTGTTGTCCCAATATTAACTTTCTTCACTTTGATAGGTGTAGAAAATACTTTTGATTCCAAAGATGGACCTTCCACCTCTCTTTCACCGTCAACTTCTGTAAAATGAATGTTGTGTGGGTCATCTTCCTCTGGTGCTTCTTCTTCCACATGATATCATGACAGTAATTCCTTGACTGCCTGCATGTTCTATTGTTGATCCTCCGTCATGAGTTCCACCTCTGGTTCATCAATAAATATCACCCCTCTTATTTGTTTGAGTGTTGAATCAATGTTGGGGTTCTCATATTCGAATGAGAAGGTTACTATAAAATTGTGTTGTAATGTTTTCCATTGTGCAATGCTTCTGCACAATTCCTAGTCTACATACCAATTTTATGGAATTCCTTCTAAGGTATGGATGAAGTGATGAGGCCATTCCTCTGGTGGTTTCATCCTCTTTAGTGTTCTTCATTTCTACAAATGTTTTTTCGGTGTCCCATGTCCATCATATCTATGCATCTTAGTTCTCCCTACTCTGCGTCGAATCTAATGCGTAGTAGTCTCTTACACTGGTACTCGTTCTTAACTATTTCTTTGTGCCCACCCCACCATATTACAGGTGTTGATTTCAGTGCAATGTTTAGGGATAATATCGTCTCATTCTCTAACACTTCATCTTCATATCTTGTTAGGAATTCTTCTAAGTCATTCACCCCATGAAAAATGGGAGGTTCTCTTATCTCTGTACCCACCCATCTTACTGTGCGATCTATTCTTATGCACCTTCGCGTGGAGACTTCATGTAATTGTTGCTGCCAATTTTCCAACCCTGTATCTGAATCAGAAGCACATGATGTGATGCTCCTCCAGTTGAGTACTCCATCTGCAGTTGGGTTGACATAATCTTCTTCACGTGTGGTGGTTATGTATAACTAGTTGATTTCCTCTAGATATAAGCAAGTGGGTTCTACAAACCTTTCTCCTTCTAATGGATTTAATGGCACAATGACTTTGTATTCTCTTGATTTGAATATCATATTCCTTGTCTTCAAGTTTGTTATGGACTGGCTATCAAATTCCCAATCTAGGCCAAGCAATGTTGGATAGGGTGTTGTGCCATCCACTATTTCTATCACTTCCATACACTATTTCTATCACTTCAAAGTCTGCCTTAGTGTGCACTCCATCTAGATCTATTGTCACACCCTTAAGCCTTCCAATTGGTAGAACTATGTGTTGTTTTTCTAGCTTCAATTGGATAGGTGAATATCCTAGTGTGGGCTCTCCCATACACTACCATGTCTTCTTGGATAACACATTTACCTCGGAGCCTAAGTCTAGTATGATATCCACCATATTGAAATATCCAATGTTAGCATTCAGTTTAAATTCCTTGCTTGTCCTCCTTCTTATATGGAGGTGATTGACTGTTTTATGTTCTAATTTCCCCTCTACCTATGTGTTACATTTTTCTAACATATTTTACAAAATTTTAAGAGATGATTGGTCATTCAGTAGTTTAACACAAGACTGCAAAAAATTCCTTATGGTACTTACTTGCGCTATAGGTGGTACTCCATTGGTGTCGTCCATTGATAAGGGCATATTGTACATTGGTACGTTCTGAGTATGTTGCACGGTTGATGTAGATGCAACATCTTGGTTGAGGAACTCATGTCTTTCCTCCTTGAATATTTATTTTTATTTCCGTGCATCAAATTATTTCTATGGTTCAGTAATCCTCTTCACCCATTGGTGTGGTGATGACTCATGTCTTACTACGCCAGTTACTATCTCGGAACCTCCTCGTGTGACTAACTTGATATTTCTTCCATCATTCCTCGCCTATGCAAAAATACACTGAACATTTTTATTGTTCTAATTCCGCTTTTCTTGAATTTTTCCCAATAATGTTGAACATTCCTCTGTATCATGGTTTGCTTCACGACAATACATGCATGTTGCCGCTGGAAGTGGACATTCCCTTTCATAGTGTCTTATTTGTTGGAATTTGTGGCACACTATTGGACCTCTTCCTCTTCCAAATCCTCCTCTACCTTGTCCTCCACCTTTGTATCCACCTTGATCTCCTCGTGGTGTGTTGTACTAAGGTACCTGATTATATTTCACGAGGTTATATTGTGGTTGTGCCTTATTCTACTGAGGTTGCACGGAGTTATATTGTTGTTGCACAGTGTTGTATGGAGGTGGTGCCTGGCTAAACTGAGGTGTAGCTTTCCCTGACATCATTTTTTCATGCACCCTATAGGTATCTGACGTTCTCTCCCGCATCAAGTCCATTGTCCTACAATCTTTGTCATCATGACCCACTGATTTGTAAAAGTTGCAATATCAACTATTGGGTATTGTCTAATACTTTTGCATCATTGCACAATGATATGGATCATGTCCATGTGTTTTACAGATCTCCCACCATGGTCCTCTTGTTGGCAAAGGGTTTGGTAGCTCTGTTTCCATTTATTGCATGAAAGTTGGGCACTCATTCTTGTGATTTATTTATGTCCTGCATGTGGTACACCAAGCAGATTATATTCCCTCTTTTCCCCTATTCTGGTTTAGTTGAAATGTGAGGTTCTTCAGATCCTCCTTCAGCTCCTCTATTGTTGGATATGTCTTTTGATATTGGTTCTCTTATAGTTGTAGGGATGTCTGCAGAGCCTCTGCCTAATTTTGAAACTTCTCATGCCTCAAAGGGTATTTCAGGTGTGGTAGTAGTGAATTCATAAAGAGATGTCTATGTTGCATATTCGTCGTGACATACCTCAATTTACCCTTCAATCATTTGAACCTCTGATCAATCTCCCAAATAGACTCTCCTAGTTTTTGTCTGATCTCAATCATCTCATTGATTTACTAATCTTCTGAACTAGGATTCTAAAATTCATTTATTATTAGCTTCTTGACATCTGCAATCGTCCTTGTTGTTCCTAGTGGTCTGTTTACAGCTAAGCTCATGTAATAATCGAGTGTGTGGTCTCTTAGCGTGATCACTAATTGTGCAAGATTTTTATCCTCATCTGTGATCTGCTTTACTTCCTAGATTTCTCACAAATAAACAAGTGTTTTTCAGGATCCTCTGATGCCTCTCCCTTGAATTCGGGTAACCTGATGGTGGGATCATGTCCTGGAATTTTGACCGATGATGAACTGCGACCTTCGCGCGGTGTAGAGACTTTACTACTACTTCATGAACTGACTCCTTGAGTCTTTGATCCTTGATTGGGTGCACTTCCTTTTGCCTTTATTCCACTAAAATTTAGTTGTCTAAACGGTGGTGTTCTTTCTGGTGTATTAGTCGTACATGGGGTTATGGGTTCCACAATGACACTGACATGGATAGGAGTTATGCCTTATGTTCCTACCCTTGGACCTCTTGTCCTCCTTTCATATGTTGTGCACAGGATTTCCTCAATCTGCTCCACAACCCAGAGATCCTCTACCTCTTCTTCATCACTTTCCAAGGCCTCTCTATCTGCTATGGCTCTCTTATTATTATTCACCTTATATTGGTAGGGTACTCCACTACGCCTTTTTCTAGTTGTTTCCATGATCTACTTGATCTGATATTCCTCCATAATGATTGGGTACAAGGTCTCCTCCTTTCCCTTATCCATCTCTTCCTCCATTTCTCCAACTCTTGTTAGTGCTTCCCCCCTTCCCCCATGCACGCAGGGAAGTTTAGTTGTATGCTTCCATAGTCATCACACCTTTTTTATACAGTAAGATCTTGATGGAAGTATACAATGATATGATATACCTACCTTTGGGCCCCTTCAGGAACTCTTTCTATGTTTCATTGTAAGACTTCACGGTATCTACTACAAATTATGTGATAAACCCTCCAACAATATTGTCTAGCCAGAAATCTATTGCGCGTGTGAATTTGTTGTTAACTTGTTGTAATTGTGCAATCTCCACATGATTCCACTCGATCTGTCTGATTCAATTTGTAGGGTGTTTATCTTTCAACCTCAATATCCACTCCTGCAACACCTGCAAGAAATCACAGAAAAAGACCTAATGCAAGTCACTAAACATGTACTTGTTCAGATATTTGTGTGGTGTTAATTTAGGTTTTTCGTTATCCTTCTGTGCAAAATCAATCTCCTTGGTTTTCAGCCAACTTTCAATCTCCGCCTTCGTTGGATTCCATGGTCTAAACCTTCCTTTTTATACCTTCATTCTCTTTGTGAATATTTCACGGATCCCACTCACTCAATCCCATGCAGTTCCAGTTGGCAATGGAACCATTTGTTGGTTGTTACTCTTTCTCTTACTACTTCTTGGGATGACCTAGGTTCATATCTAAACAGCTTCCAACAAAGCCCTCTAAAACTATGGGCCCTCCTAGTAAACCAGAAGGCAACACGGCACACAGAGTGTATTACGCAGTCTCACCCGATATAGTTCTATGGGTGACTACAATGCGCAGATGATTGCAGTCTAAAAAAGAGTGGGGATCTGGGATTGCATTTCATCCTCTTAGGCCTTGATCTATTTTTTCTTCATATCCTTCTTACTATTCATTCACATGTTAAGTCTATGCATGCATTTTAACAGATCTAACATATAACAGATCTCACAGAATTATCCATTCATTCATTCATAGTCTAACTACTTACAGAAGGTAAACATGCAATCAATCACAACATATAACACAGGTGTTACCATGGTTTACTCCCTCCTAGGATATGTCCACAAAGATCTGGCTCTTAGGCTCTTTTATTATGGTTCAGTCATATATGGCATCCTGTGCACTACAGTTTCTAATCATACAATCAAAAAATAGGTTCCACAATCCCTGTGAGGCTGAATAGATCATACCAGGATCCTCAACCTATGATCTAACCCTCAGGATCTAGCTACTTGATTCTCCTACAACTCAACGGCTTACAAAAAATTGTATCAACTCTTATAGTAGTTTCCTTCATCGAACATTACAAAACTTCGGAACCCTCAACCTAGACCTCCTAGGTACTTATTTATACTCATTTTCATCTTATCAGTCATTAAAATCCCCTACAAAAACCATAACACTAATGTGGTTAGTTTTCCCTGCATGCACGCCTTGCATGCTTTCCTCACACGTGTTGATTTTCCTTCCCAATGTCTTTTTCCAATTTTGGGTTTTCTCCTCCAAAAATTGTATTTCCTCAAAATAGGCATGCGCCCAATAGTTTTTCACACTGCCCAACGATTTTTTCATTATATTTTACTTTGCAAGACCACCATCATAGCTGTCGTCAACCATTTTCAATATCTGTTAACACGACGGGTCATCAGCGGGAAAATCAGTCAATGGATAGTCATCTTGCAAGAGTTTGACTTGGATTTTGTTTCGGCGAAATATAAAAAGTCCCTGGTCTTTGTTGAAATTATCTTGAAACTTCCAGTCGAGAGTAGTGATATTTCGCCAGAAGAGTCACCAATCAACGAATATCCTTTTCTTATCGCATTTTCAGACCCTTGGTATGGAGATATACTAGTGTATCTTTAGACTTTGAAGTGCCCTTCTTCTACTTCTCGCAATGAGCATCGACGATTATGCCACCAAGCACAGAACTATCTTATCCTTGATGACACTTTATATCGTCGAGGAGTCGATTGTATTCTTTGATGATGTCTCACTCGTGAAGAAGCAGAGCTTGTTTTAAACGACTGTCACACAGGAGCATGTGGCGGTCATCTTCCTAGGTTGGCAACAGCCGAAAATATTCTTCACACTGGATACTTTTGGCCCTTGTTAATCAAATATCGTGTAGAGGCGGTAAATAAGTGTCACATGTGCTAGATCTTCTCTCAAAAGATGTGGGCACACCCAGATCCCATGTTCCTGATTATTGTCATCGGCCCCTTGACCAAGTGGGGGAATTGATTTCACTACATGTCACCCAATCTCAGATAGGGAGCATCATTATATCATCATCTTAGTCGACTACTTTATTAAGTGGGTCAAAGATATGTCGGAATTCAGCAATGACGAGGAAACCGCTACCCTTTTCGTTTTCAACCAGATTGTAGCCAGGTTTGGTATTCCAAAGGAGATTGTCACAAACCATGGTAGTCACTTCCAGAACAAAATGATGTATGAATTCACATCAAAACTAGGGTTTAAACAGGAACATTTGTCACCTTACTACCCACAGGAAAATGGTTAGTTAGAGGTTGTTAATAATTCCATCAAGACTATTATGCAGTGAACAATTAATTTGGCCAAGTCAAATTGGCATTTGATGTTGTACTTGAAACTTTGGGCTTATCGAACTTTAGTTAAGACTTCTATCAGTTTTTCACCTTTTCAACTCATCTATGGGCTGGAGGAAGTCTTTCACATTGAATGTCAAATACCTTCTCTGAAGTTGGCAGTGGAACTACTACCCAACACTACACCGCTTGAAGAACGTCTTTTATATATCGAGTAGCTCGATAAGCAGTGCCAAGATCCATCCTTGGCCAACGAGACTCACAAACAATGAGTCAATTGTCAATATGATTGGTCTGTCCACCCTCATATTTTCTTCGAAGGTGATCTTGTCCTAGTATACAAACAATACAAATATCCCTTAGAGGCATGAAAGTTCAAACCCATGTGGTTCAGACCTTTCATTTTGAAAGATGTCTTAGAAAAGGGTGCTTATCGTCTAGTTGATTTTGAAGGTAATGTTTTATCGGAGCCTAGAAATGGGCTCTACCTTAAGAAGTATTACACTTAGGTTGGTCGCTTGAGCATGAATTCTTGTATATATGTATAGTCTTTTATACAATTTTGTTTTTTTGTTTTATGGATGTGTAGTTATCATGTTTTCTTTTCACTGTGGCAGATGTCAAGTGAATCTAAGGTATATGTTGGGTTTGCAGATGGTGCTAGCCGACACACTCGGAGACTTTCTTCCACAACTTGGGTGAATTTTACACCTTTTGGTCAGTAGATGTGTTCTCGATGTATTGTTCTAGGCGAAGCAACCAATAATGTTGTCGATTACGGTGCAGTAATAGAGTTACTACGTGACACCTTGTCACATGGTATTTCTCACCTTCGGGTCTATCTGGATGCTCAACTGGTCGTGTCTTAATTAAACGAGATATACCATGTTTATGATCCCACCCTTCACCAACAATTCCTTAGGGTACGTCTCTTAGAACGCTCTTTTGATTATATTACTTATATTCATGTTCCTAGGAGATTTAATCAACTAATTGATACATTGGCTAATCAAGTATTAGATTGGCATGTTTCTCATACATAAAAGTAAAAACACACACATGTAAAATACATTTGTACAAAATGTTTATCCATAAGGAAAAAATATGTATATATAATATATCCCAAAAATAGTTTCATAAGTGCAAAGTGAGCCATAAAGACTCAAATATAGCCAGTATACATCGTCGAGCTCCAGCCCTCAATACAGAGTACAAAAACTTCCCTCGGCACATGAGTGAACCAAAACTAACTATGGTATTTGCCTATTGGCCCTACTGTAATGAACTACGACATTCGCAAGATGTCGGAACAACAGAACCCAAGTCCTTGGCACCCTTACTATATGTGGTTGCATGCCCGGGGGAAGGTCCTCTATCTCTGCCATGGGTACTGCACGAGTGAGAGTCATCGAGTTTCTCTCTACTTGTCGCAGTACTCTCTCAGCCTCCTCAGTTGGGGGTCCTCCTACAGCTACTAGTCCTCCTACTCTTGTTGGTC
>ML790079.1:0-23988 GCA_009831015.1 Picea engelmannii
TTTGCTCTTACTGTCCATATGCTGTATGATTGGTTGATGACATATGAAGAAATCTTAATAATTATTTAAAAGGCATAAAATTGTTTAAGCTTATGAACAACTGATTCACCCCCCCCTCTCAGTTGTTCTAGTATTTCCCACATCCATACCAAGAATGACCTAAGAATTCACAACACATCAAACAATAGTATCCATCAAGACAATAATATAACCATACTAGTGTCTCAGTGATAGATCCGAGGCCATAGAATGCAGATATGGAACCTGCCTCATCATCCAAGAGATTGACACCAACTCAAACACAAGTATTCACCATTCTATCCACTGTACACACCCTGTCCTCATACATCCCACGTGTGCATGCGCCCTGTTCCATTATAGCCCGCGTATACCTAAAAAACTAGGGTTTCCGAAGTTCCGAGAATTTTTCTGTCAAGATCTCTGACATTGCCAAAACTTTGATGCATCCATGAGATGCTCCTCACGCTCTCTTTATTAGAATAGATCTTCAATCATGCTCAAGAGATTCACATCAAATATTCTCTCACAATAAGCTCTCCATCAATACTCCACAAGATAATCTCACAAGAAGCTGTCCATTAATCCACCAAAAAGGATTCCCTAAAAAATGTACATTTCACAAGATAACCTAGCCTCTTATTTATGCTCTTCATATTCTAGGTCACTTAACCCATTTCTAGGTCACTTAACGTCTTTTCCTTATTTTATGGTTAACCACTTTCCATAAATAGAAAGTTCTCCAATACTTTATCATGTAAGTATTCCTTCTTGATTTTGTCACCTTACTTTATCGTTTAAATAATCTTTCTTGATTTTGTCGCTTCTCTTTATTATTTAAATAATCCACCTTGACTTTGTCACTTTAATTTATCATTTAAATAATGATTTCTTCTTTTCAATCAATTTGACTTCTTTGACCTTGGGGGCTTCAAGCCTTCATATGGGGGTCCTCCAACTTCGTAAGGCCGTAACTCTCAAACCGTGAGGAGTTATGTGACATTCCACATAGCACCGAAATTGACATGACAAGCACTATCCATATAGGATAGTTTCACCAACAAATTTATTTATCTTCATCTCATTATTCCACATACAAGCATGGGTCCTCCAACTATTTTTCTAGGATGACTCAATCTGCAAAGCATCTTCCCGTGTGGGCTTTCACCATAAGGGGACCACTTTGGATTTCATCCATTTATGCACCTTATTAATCATGATAAGACAATAATGAGTCATTTATACATTTTTCCAACAATGCATCATATACCAATGAAACCACATCGATCCATCTTCATCATGTATCAATGACAACTCAATGATCCATCATCATATCAATGATAACTCATTGATTCATCTTCATTTATGCATTCTCATCAAGGACAATACATATTACATTGCATCGATCATCAATCAATCAATCCTTTGGAATTAATCAATCACTTGACATCAATGAATCAAACCATTGGCATCAATGACAACATGATCCAACAATCTCCCCCTTTGGCATTGACGGAAATACCAACATTGATATCAACACCAATTACCAATTATTGATGTCAAACATGTAATAGTCATCAATCATATCAATATGACTATCTCTCCCCATTAGTAAACATCAATCACATCAATAATAGTTAATGTGACTATCTCTCCCAATTGTGACTATCTCTCCCAATCATCAATCACATCAATGTGACTATCTCTCCCCCTTTGACATCAATGGAAAAGGGCCATTCTCTTCTTGGGGCTCCCTGTCTTGTTTCCACTGAATAATATCTCTCCTTTTGAACAAGGGATATCAATATGATGTAATGCTGAAAATACATTTCTCATGCTCCCTCTATGACCATCGCTCCCCCTGGAATCATGCCTCTCTGTTCTTTCTTCAAATATAGGGCTCTTTTCTAGGTATGCATTTGATAAATATATCCTCCTAGAGTCATGGGAAGAAGAATGACTCCCCCTATGGGTATGTCTCCCCCTATCTTCTCTGCAAGATAAAAAATATGCTACCATATAATGATCCTTGGACCTGTTCATGCATCAAACTCATGCCATACCAACAATAAAATAGAGAATCATGAGCAAAATGTCAACCAAGTACATCATATACCAAAATGTTCCCACCATGCACAACACTTATGTACATCAACCATCAAAATCATACAAAGTGCTAAGAGATATCATCCATGGAATGTATCAATCATATGCCTCTATCAATATGCCAACATGTGCATCTACCAATATGCCAACCATGTGCATCTACCAACATGTCAAACAATGTATGATATCACTCATGATATGTCTCCATTATGAACCAAGTGCCACAATCATGTATCTCAAACAAATTCCAATTGTTGTGCTAATCAAGTAGTACCAATGGTGTAGTATCATCAAGCACATGCCATATATGAGTGTACCAAAACATGTACACCACCATGCACCAATACCACAAAATGATGAATCCTATACATGTATGCCAAATCCTCCATAAAATATGTGCTAATCATCCTGCTAGTAGGTACTTCTACCAATGTACTAGAAGTGTACCAATCATGTATCAAATATAGATCATCAATGATGTACAACATGATCATCTCACCAATCACATGTCCCAATGTGTAGCCCATCCATATGCCAAATGCATCAAGATTTCCACCAAGTAAAATATCATCAAGATATATTACATGAAAGTGGCATAACTTCACTGTCATAACCAACATTGTTCTTCAACCGAATATGCATCAATCCATGTTCACGGGGTAGTTCCATGCACCCAAGATTTTATTTTACATAATCCAATAGATGAAAATTTAAACCTATAGAAAAAAGTGTCAGAACCTGCAACAAATAATGTCAGACCCTGCAACACAGAGTTATACCATCACATCAAGCTGCAACCATGTGCATTTCCTTTTTCCCAAGGATTTACCACATATATGCAACCTGTTGCACAACAACTCACGTATGTACATGACCTAGACAAGGTCATCCTACGTATGTACGTGACTGATACCATTGTCACCCGTGTATGCCTCAATAGATGACTTACTTGAGCTTCCCTTTAGTCTTTCATTCTGTTCTGGCTGCTCTGTCTTCTTCACCCACTTCTGTAGGTGTCTTTTCTCCTCATAACTTGAGCTCTGAGCATCCATCTTTTCAAATATGTCTCCATTCCTTACTTCATTCCTTCTTCTAGCCATGTTATGTGAAGTCCTCATCATGGAATTTCTTCTTGTGTTCCAACACTCTTGAGATTTGTGGCCAAATCCACTATAGCTGTAGCATCTCATGGTGTTACAGTGAACAACAATATGTCCTACTTGATCACATCTCCAACATCTCATGGTGTTATAAAATCTTCCATTATATCTCCTTTCATAAGATCTACATTCAAAATATTTGTGACCATATCCATTACATGAATAACAATGCCCATGGAAAACACTTTCATACCTTTGCTTTGGTGTCCCAAGAATGTCTTCTTGATGTCTTCCTTGCTTTGTTCTTTTGAAATTTTCTTTGCCTTGTGTAGATGTTTTATTTGCAACATTGTCTTCCTTCCTTGATGGACTTACCTCATGCTTCTTTGAGGTGCTTGCTTCAACATGTGTAGCTTCTTCTTTGTATCCAAGACCTGATTTATCACATGGTGATCTTTGACTTTCCAATATCTCATCCAAGATTCTTGAGCTATTCAAGAATTTATTTGACTTATCTACCTTCTTTCTAAGGTCAACAATTTCATCTTCTAACTTACAACATGATTCTTCCTTTTCATTTATTTGGTTCTTCAATAGTTCCCCTATTCTTTTGGCTTCTTCAATTTGGGTCTTGAGATGGACAATAGTTTCAAAACTTTTGCTAATCTCTTCCTCTACCTTCATATCTTCTTTTTCATTCTTTAGTCTTGTGATCTCTTCTTCCTTTTCTACTAATTGAGTCTTAGAACTCTCTTCTTTTTATTTGAGCATTCCCTTTAAATTCAATATGTATCTTTGACTCCTCCTAAGAAACTTCTTAGTGTTATCCGAAAGATAGTTATAGTGTGTATAAAAATGATCACTTCTATATCTATATAAACCCTCTTCAATTTCCTTTTGAAGTTCTAATAGATTTTCTTCTATTCTTTCCATGGGATAACTATCATCAAACTTTACACAAACTGTTTCTAGATCATCTTCTTCACTTGAGAAAAATTCAACATCATCACATTTTGAATCAATGCAATCAAGAGTCTTTGGAGATTCTTTACCTTCATTTGAAGTATCTTCGATATCTTCCTTCTTTCCAACATCATCACATGATTCTTTTCCTTCATTTGAAATTCCTTCAATATCTTCCTTCTTGCCAACATCATCACATGATTCTTTTCCTTCATTTGAAATTCCTTCAAAATCATCACATATGCAATCAAGAGTTAGAGATTCTTTACCTTTGATAATATTGGCGGAGTGGTCTTCAACATATTCTTTCTTTTCTTGATATGTCTCCTCTAGATTTAGCCATAGATCCTTGGCAGGAGTGCATTGTCCCATGCTGTCTTTGATAGGGCTTGAAAGTCCACTAAGAATGGTCTTGAGAGCTAATGCATCATTCTTCTTTCCTTCCCTTTGAGCTGCAAACTTTGACTTGTTCTTCAATAGAACTGATCCACAAATGGATTCCTTCCAAATAGTTGCTCCCATTGTCTTCAAATACACTCTCATCTCTATTCTCCAAGTAGAATAGTTTTCCTCATCAAGGATTGGAACTTCATCATCCATTTGTGTGTCTATGGATCTCCTTCAAGCTTTTTAAGGCTTGTAGTGAAGGCCTTCTCTGAAACCAATTGTTGGACACACCTACCACACTTATGTTGAAATATTATAACTGCAAAGAGTATTCTTATTATTATTGATATATTATTCATAGGATCAATCCCCATTGTGGATTGATCATGTTGGTTATTGTAATAGGACCAAATCCCCTTTTGTGGATTGGTCAAAAGATAATTATAATAGGAAGAATAAGAAGTCGGCCCCAACAGTTAATAAAGAGACCCAGAAATATAATAAAGGTGGGTTTACCCACCCAGTTTGAGAAGTTGGCCCTTGCCAGTGAAGAGACACTTCACATGTGCTAGACTTGTTTAAATAAAGGAGGCTAGTGCCTCACTTAGATACAACTCACTTGCTCAGTTTGAGAGACAAGTTCTGATCTATTACCGGAAAAGGAGAGAGAGAGTGGTGCATATCTAGGAGAGGAATTTCTGTATTAGCATAAGAGATCTTTTGGCATTGTATTGGCTATCTATATTAAGGAAGTTTTCCTGGGTTTTCTTCCCCTAGAGGGTTTCCCAGGATAAATGCTATGTCTCTTGTGATTGTGTATTTCTCAGTGATCTTGGATTATTCTATTGTTATCTAATGAAATGCAAACATCTATAATAATGGCTTAAACATTAACATGGTATCAGAGCCAAGCTGAAGGAAGCATCTTTCATAAGAGAAAAACGTCACTATTGTCGTACCTGCAAATTAGGGTTTTTCAAAAGTGAATCTTTTCATCCCTAAAACTATCTAGAAAGTTGCGCCCTCCCCTAAGGATCAATTTGGCATCATCAACGCACCTTTTCAGTGGATGGATCTCTTAGAAAGTGAAACCCTAGTTTCACAAAGTACCAAAAAACCAGAGTACCAGAAGTACCAGAAGTACCAGAGTACCATAAGTACCAGAAAACTAGATGCACCAGTCCATAAATCCACAGATCAAGTTTGAGGGGGTAAAAGTTGTATTTTCAAAAATCTGACTGCATCAACTAACTCACCTCAGCTCAACACATCTATCCCTTGGATCAGAATTTCAAAATTCGAAGTTTGAAAAATTAGGGTTTCCTCATAAAACCCTACGTTGCAGTTGCAGTTGTAGTACCTGTTGCAGTTGCAGCCATAGAACCAGTTGCAATCACCCTTGAAGTTTTCTTAAGAGATGGTAATGATTACCACTGCTACCAGATAGATCCACTACCTGCAAATGATATCAGAGGTATGTACTCACATATGTTTAATGGTTAAACCCTAAAGAGTACTTGCAGGAGAAGGGATCTCTTGCCATAGATCCAGAAGTATCTCAAGATCCAACACATTCAGAGGAATGATGCAACCCAGGTGTGATTATTTTGATATGAATCTATTTGTCATGACATTATCTTGATCAATGTTTCATGTTGAAGCTATGATCAAATTATTAGAAGGATTAAAAGTTGATCATAGAGCTTATCCTCTAACCCAACCTTCTGTCAAGATAATGTATTGTCTTAGTACAACATATAGTTGAAGAAATCACTCGTCACTTGAGTGAAGGAGACCTGGAAGAAAAGTAAGCACTCATTCTTGAGGACAAGGCTCTAGGTTTGATTAATCAAGATTAAAAAGGTACACATGACAAGCTGATGACTATAGTTGAGATAATAGTCATAGTAAAGTATTATACTTGATAGCATGTGAGAATATAGAGGTAAATACTTTGCCTGATACAACTAACACCTCCTCTAGGAGAAACCTCGTGTGTTAGTTCCAGGTTGCCATGGAAGAATGCTTGGTCACAACACTATGAGAGTGTTGACCTCATTTCTCATTGTATTCCTTACCTTTAATCCTTGCTTCAGATAAATTATAAGTGATAGCTCTAAAGGAGCTACTGTGATGATTGTTCATGCTATTGCTTTATATTATCAGAAGGATATTATTATTGCTTATTGTTTTGTTGACCTTGCTCCAGGTCACATGAAGAAGCTATAGCAGAGGTTGTAGAAGGCAACGTGCTAAAGGAAAGACCATAAATGAAGCAATCATCATTGGAAAAGAAGAAGGTGGCTTGCATAAGCTGAAGGGTCACTTAGAAGCTGCCATGACCCACACCATTAAAGAATCCATGTGAACTTTGGCATAGAAGATTAGCTCACATCAACTACAAGGTGCTACCATACATATGCAAAGCGGTCACGGGTTTACCAAAACTCAAAGGTGACCATGAAGGTGTATGCAATGGATGTGCACAAGGGAAGAACATCAAGAACCCTTTTATGAAACAGGAAAACAAGACAAAAGGAGTCCTATAACTCATCCATTCAGATGTGTGTGGCCCAATGCCATCATCCTCCATTAGAGGGTATGTATACTATGTATCATTCATTCATGATTATTCTCATAAGACTTGGATATATTTGAAGTGTTCAACAAGTTCAAGGAATTCAAAGCCTTGATAGAGAACCTTTCTATAAGAAAGATTAAGATACTCATGTCAAATAATGGAGGAGAATATACCTCAAAAGAGTTCATGAACTTCTGCAAAGATGTTGGGATCAAGATCCCCAACAAAACGGTGTAGCTGAACAAAAGAACAAAACCATACTGGAAGCTATGAAGACTATAATTCATGATCAAGATCTTCCTATGTGCTTATGGGAAGAAGCAACAATGGCAGCTATTTATGTGGAGAACCGATTATCCCATAAGTGCACTTGGGCTCAAGACATTGGAAGATATGTTCATCAAAAAGAATCCAGAGGTAAGCCATCTCAAAATATTTGGCTATCCAGTGTTCATTCATATACCTAAAGAAAAGAGAAACAAGATGGACCCTTCAGGAAAGAAGGGAATATTTGTGGGATACTGTGAGGTCTCCAAGGCCTTCAGAATCTATATACCAGGTCAACATCACATTAAGATCAGCAGGGATGTGACCTTTGATGAAGATGCAGTGCTCAAGAAATCTAAAATATTCCAGCTTGAATAGGTATATGAAGAGGAACCCGTAATCCCCAATACTACAATGAGGGAGGTTCCTAGAGCTGCAGAAATAGTGAGGGAAGTCGTAACTTCCTATGATGAGGAACTTCTAGAAGACCATGATATAGTAGAAGTGCAAGAACCTCCTCAGATGACGATCCTCCATAAAAGAAAGCCAGCTTGAGCTAGAGAGCTTATTCAATATGGAGAGAAGTACGATGTTTCCCAAGGAACTACGAGACAGGTGAAAAGACCAAAGCCATTCTCCAGTTATACGGCTTTGATGTGTGACCTCCTAGAAGAGGAGCCTACCTATTTTGAAGAAGCCATTCAGAGGAAAGAATGGGAAGATGCCATGAAAGATGAATACCAATCCATAATGAAGAACAAAGTATGGGAAATAGTTCCTAGACCAAAGAATAAATATGTGGTATCCTCCAGATGGCTCTTCAAGATAAAACATGCTGCTGATGGAAGTATTGAGAAGTATAAAGCAAGATTTGTCGCTTGTGGATTTAGCCAGAAGGAAGACATTGACTATGAAGAGACATTCACTCTTGTGGCCAGACACACTTCGATCAGGACCATCATAGCTCTTACATCTAAGATGAAGTGGAAGCTGCACCAGATGGATGTGAAGACAACTTTCCTAAATGGTGTCATCGAAGAGGAAGTGTATATAGAGAAACCTCAAGGATTTGAGGTTGAAGACAGGAGGTCTCATGTCTGCAGATTGAATAAAGCCTTATACGGATTGAATCTAGCTCCTAGATCTTGGTATGGACGTATAGATAGTTTCTTGACGAGCTTAGGCTTTACCAAGAGTAAAGAAGACTCAAATCTCTACTTCAAAATTATGAATAATGAGCCAGTAATCTTACTGCTATATGTGGATGACTTATTCTTAACTGGAGAATAAAATCTCATCGCTGAATGTAAAAAGAGACTTGCCTCGGAATTTGAAATGAAATACCTCATCCTAATGCATAAAAAGATTCAACATGCTTGAATGCAAGCCCATGAATACACCCATGGAAGTGAAGCTGAAGCTGCTGGTCGACACGTCATCATAATTGATTGATGCCACACTGTATAGACAAATTATTGGATCCCTGATGTACCTGATGAACACCAGACCAGACATTTGTTTTGCCGTGAACACCTTGAGTCAGTTTCTGGTAGAACCCAGATGTGTTCATGTAGTGGCTGCAAAACATGTGATGAGGTACCTCAAAGGTACAATAGATTATGGTCTCAGCTATGATGGAGATCATAATTTCACATTGAGTGGATATACTGATGCAGATTCGGTAGGAAGTGTTTTTGACAGGAAAAGCACTTCAGGATGCTGTTTTAATTTGGGATCAACCATGATCTCATGGCAGAGTAGGAAACAATCTAGCATTGCTCTCAGCACAGTAGAAGCAGAATACATTGCCACATGTTCTGCTAGTTGCGAAGCTATATGGCTTCGAAAGTTGCTGACCGACCTATTTGACTTGGAGATGAGAGCAACCATGATTCTATGTGACAACCATAGCTACATAAATATGACAGAGAATCCTGTATTCCATGATAGGTCGAAGCACATAGAGATATGCTATCATTACATCCGTGACATGGTACAGAGAGGAGCCTTGAAGCTCTAGTACATTAACATATATGAACAGGTTGCTGACGTGTTGACCAAGCCTCTATCTCGTGTAAAGTTTGAGTACTTCTGAGATAAGATTGGCTTAGTCCGAAAGGACCTTCCTTGAAAGGGGGAGTAGATGTGATGTTCCTTGCTTCTGACCTAGCTATCAAACATAAAGCAAGATGTGATGTGTTCCTTGCTTCTGACCTATTTGTTAGACGTAAAGAAAGATGTTCCTTACTTCTAACCTAGCTGTCAGACGTAAAGAAAGATGTGATGTGTTCCTTGCTTCTGACCTAGGTGTCAGATGTAAAGCAAGATGTGATGTGTTCCTTTCTTCTGACCTAGTTGTCAGACATAAAGCAAGATGTTCCTTGCTTCTGACCTAGTTGTCAGACGCAAAGCAAGATGAGATGTTCCTTCCTTCTGACCTAGTTGTCAGACATAAAGCAAGATGAGATGTTCCTTGCTTCTGACCCAGTTGTCAGGCATAAAGAAAGATGAGATGTGTTCCTTGCTTTTGACCAAGTTGTCAGATGTAAAGCAAGATGAGATGTGTTCCTTGCTTCTGACTGAGTTATCAGACGTAAAGAAAGATGAGATTTGTTCCTTGCTTCTGACCAAGTTTTCAGACGCAAAGCAAGATGAGACGTTCCTTTCTTCTGACCGAGTTGTTAGACGTAAAGCAAGATGATATGATGAGACTAGCACTGAGCTTCTGGCTAGATAGTTGTGACGTAAAGCCAGTCTAGTATCCTGCTTCCAACTTGATGGTTGTGACATAAAGCAGGATGAGTATCTTGCTTCCATCTTGAGTGCTGTGACGTAAAGCAAGACGATGAGATGAGACAAGTACTGAGCTTCCAACTTGACAGTTGTGATGTAAATCCAGTCTTGTATTATGATGAGCGAGCCTTGTGCTGTGATGATGATGATGTATCCATTTTTATACTAATACATATTGATGCAGATGATGATGGAATTCCTTTGAGAATGATGATGCTGCCGATGAAGAAAACTTCCGATGATTTATAGATACACCAACCAAGATGATATTGATGATGCTGTCCTCCCACTTGATGCTATTGATGATGTCGTCCTCTCTCTCACATGATGCTGCTGAAGAATACCCTTCTTGTTAAGGGCGAGTGTTGAAATATTGTAACTGCAAAGAGTATTCTTATTATTATTGATATATTATTCATAGGATCAATCCCCATTATGGATTGATGATGCTGTCCTCCCACTTGATGCTATTGATGATGTTGTCCTCTCTCTCACATGATGCTGCTGAAGAATACCCTTCTTGTTAAGGGGGAGTGTTGAAATATTGTAACTGCAAAGAGTATTCTTATTATTATTGATATATTATTCATAGGATCAATCCCCATTGTGGATTGATCATGTCGGTTATTGTAATAGGACCAAATATCCTTTTGCAGATTGGTCCAAAGACAATTATAATAGGCAGAATAAGAAGTCGGCCCCAGTAGTTAATAAAGAGACCCAAAAATATAATAAAGGTGGGTTTACCCACCCAGTTTGAGAAGTCGGCCCTACCAGTGAAGAGACACTTCACACGTGCCAGACTTGTATAAATAAAAGAGGCTAGCGCCTCACTTAGATACAACTCACTTGTTCAGTTTGAGAGATAAGTTTTGATCTGTTACCGGAAAAGGAGAGAGAGAGTGGCGCATATATAGGAGAGGACTTTCTGTATTAACATAAGAGATCTTTTGGCATTTTATTGGCTATCTATATTAAGGAAGTTTTGCTGGGTTTTCTTCCCCTAGAGGGTTTCCCAGGATAAATGCTGTGTCTCTTGTGATTGTGTATTTCTCAGTGATCTTGGATTATGCTATTGTTATCTAATGAAATGAAAACATCTATAATAATGGATTAAACATTAACAACTTAGAGGGGGGGTGAATGAGTGTGGGGATCTTTTTCCCAAAACTTCTCTCTTACACAAAACACCTTAGTTAATATTCAATATTTACTCATTACCCATTGCTGTCATTTATAACCAGTTAGATGTGAACATATATCAACACTATATCATCAACAAGTCATCACCATAAGGAACACAAAGAACACAAGATATATGTACAATTTTTCTTTTTATTATGGACAACAATCCAGGTGTTTTCCAACAACAACTGAATAGAGTACAACTCTACAAGAGCACCAGCTCTCTAATGCAAGAATCAGATTACACCCTCAGCATCAACTGAGATGAGGCAACAATACTCAACATATATCAATCTGTCAATAGGTACGCGACCTGTTAGTAGTGAAGCCAACGTGTGTATGCGCCCTGGCTCACTACAACCCACATATGCACATGACCAGTGTATACAACAACCTACATATACCTTTTGAGCTGTTAGGGTTTGTCATTCAAGATCAAGTCAGATTCACTACAATCAATATATCATTCTCTTCTATATTTGATTATCCAATCTGACGACCAACCAGTCACAACACATTCAAGCTCTCCAATATATTTCTCATGCTCCACAACAAATCAATATGAATGCTATTTCAATCATGTATAAAGAACTAGTATACCAAAACAATCATGTCACCACTGAATCAAAAGAGTATTTCTCACTCCATCAACCAAACCAACCAAACTGAACCACATCATAGAAGCCATACCAATAATTCCCTAAGATTTCACAACACATGAAACAATAGTATCCATCAAGACAATAATATAACCATACCAGTGTCTCAGTGATAGATCCGAGGCCATAGAATGCAGATCTGGAACCTGCCTCATCATCCTAGAGATTGGCACCAACTTAAACACAATTCTTCACCATTCTATCCACTGTACGCGCCCTGTCCTCATACATCCTGCGTGTGCATGTGCCCTGGCCCATTACAACCCACGTATACCTTAGAAACTGGGGTTTCTGAAGTTCCGATAATTTTTCCGTCAAGATCTCTGACATTGCCAAAACTTTGATGCTTCCATGAGATGCTCCTCATGATCTCTTTCTCAGAATAGATATTCAATCATGCTCAAGAGATTCACATCAAAGATGCTCTCACAAGAATGTCTCCATCAATACTCCACAAGATAATCTCACAAGAATATCTCCATCAATACTCCACAAGATAATCTCACAAGAAGCTCTCCATTAATCCACCAAAAATGATTCCCTCAAAATGTACATTTCACAAGAGATCCTAGCCTCTTACTTATACTCTTCATCTTCTAGGTCACTTAACCCATTTCTAGGTCACTTAACCTCTTTTTCTTATTTTATGGTTAACCACTTTTCATAAATAGAAAGTTCTCCAATACTTTATCATTTAAGTATTCCTTCTTGATTTTGTCACCTTACTTTATCATTTAAATAATATTTCTTGATTTTGTCACTTCTCTTTATTATTTAAATAATCCACCTTGACTTTGTCACTTTACTTTATCATTTAAATAATGATTTCTTCTTTTCAAGCACTTTGACTTCTTTGACCTTGGGGGCTTCAAGCCTTCATATGGGGGTCTTCCAACTTTGTAAGGCCATAACTCTCAAACTGTGAGGAGTTATGTGACATTCCACATACCACCGGAATTGGTATGACAAGCACTATCCATCTAGGATGGTTTCACCAACAAATTTATTTATCTTCATCTCATTATTCCACACACAAGCATGGGTCCTCCAACTATTCTTCTAGGATAACTCAATCCGCAAAGTGTCTTCCCATGAGGGCTTTCACCATAAGGGACCACTTTGGAGTTCATCCATTTGTGCACATTATCAATCATGATAAGACAATAATGAGTCATTTATACATTTTTCCAACAATGCATCATATACCAATGAACCACATCGATCCATCTTCATCATGTATCAGTGAAAACTCATTGATCCATCATCATATCAATGACAAATCATTGATCCATCATCATATCAATGACAACTCATTGATTCATCTTCATCTATGCATTCTCATCAAGGACAATACATATTACATTACATCAATCATCAATCAATCAATCCTTTGGAATCAATCAATCACTTAACATCAATCAATGACATCAATCAATCAAACCATTGGAATCAATGACAACATGATCCAACAATTTCTTGGTCATGGCCATCAACATGAAAAATTCCATATCTATCATTGAAAATCCCCACAAGATCAAGAGATTATACATCTTTCAATACCATCTAGAGTCTACACATCAAGTGTTTGATGGAAAGTATTCATGCCAAGTGTTTGAATAAACACTTTATAGCTAAGTGTTTGATGATATACCTACACACCAAGTACTTGTTGAAGTTTTTGTTCTCAAATATAACTTTCAGTTGATGGTTAAGTCTCTCAAAGGTAATACCATACATTTGTGGCATATTTATAGTAGTAAATGAAGTTTTTAGTTTGAGTTTCTGTAGATCATCAACTTCTTATTTTTAGGGTAAACAATTGACAACTTAATCTTTATTGTCTCACTATATAGATTATGAAAATATTTAACTATCCATTTTTTCTTTAATATTATGGGGAGAAGTGGTGGGCCATAAGGTCTTTTCAAATTCTCATCCCATGTCCTTCAGGAACACGATAAAAAATGAAAAAAATTCCACTTGAATTGTTTTGAATCCTTTGCCTGGTGACTATATTGTAGATAGAGTGGATGATTACCATTGGTGGAGATCATAGTGCCAAAGATCACTCATCTTCATCAAAACTATGAATCAACTACTATTATTTGTATATTTAATGGTTATTGGACTCCTTCATCAAATTTGTACTTTTAGATTCACCCAACTTGGACAAAGAATTGTGAGATATCTCTCTATTGCATGTTTTTTATACTTCATTTTCTTGATCATGCTAATTATAATAAAGTTTTAATGGAGGGATACTAGTTTTGGGGAAGTGCGAGACTATTTATAACTCGATTCCTAGAATTTGATCTAACCTCTATATCCATTACTCAGATGTCAATTAATTGGGTTCCTCCTCCCAATTTTCCATCATGTTTTTGACATATCTTAGTTATGGGGGATATTGGGAATAGTTTGGGTTGTTACATAAAAATAATTTTGAGAAAGATCATGAGTGAGTGCATAACAAAAGACCTCATATCCTAAGAATCCAACATCAACGAGAAAATAAATACCTAATCTAGACAAGAGTATATTTTATGGAAGAAAAAATCCAGTATAAAATGGTTGTAAGAGGGGGATAAAAACACCAAGTTATTTCATTTCTCCACACAAGCTCATCGGGAACATAATAGGATCCTGGAACTGAACACCACAGAGGGGAAACAACTTTAGGATCACAAGGATATAGATGAGGAATTGATTAACCACTTCAAATACATCTTATGTGAACCAATGCTGGACATAATATAAGTAAAAAATGCAACAATAAACCATATTTCAATCTCATAACTTCAACCAATAATCAATATCTAATGAAATTCATCTACACCATAAGATCAAACAATTTTCATGGGTGGCACTAGGAAAAATTCCAGGAATAGATTTATTCTTGTCTAACTTTTTCCAAGAATTTTGGGACACAATAGGCCATGGGATATGGTTGGCAGTGGTAATCAAGAGAAATTAAGGTATTCCTATAAGCTCTCAATAACACCTTCATTAATATTATCTGTAAGGAGGAGAAGGCTATGATGTAGACAAGTTTTGGCCTGTTTACCTATGTAACTATTCCTCTAAAATTATATCCAAGGAAATAGTAAATATATTGAAGCTCATCACGTAGGAAATAATTTTCAAGAATAGGGATACTATTTAGGAGGATTGATGAAGTGACAACCTCCATATACTAGAAACTAGTTCAAAGAGGGAAGCAAACTACTTGGACGAGATCGTAACCCAAAAAAATAGACAACAAGCAACAAAATAAAGAAAACCTCATAGAAAAATAGCTTCCCTTTATTCATCCTAGTCAATGACATTTTATAAGTTTCCAATGGGTCCAAAAATTCCATTGTCTATGCATGCATACACCTTGAAGGTTGAAATAAATACTAAACAATATGACTAACTAATGCACACAACTTGAAGGATGGAATAAAATATAAACAAAACAATGCACACAACTCAAGAGTTGGAAGATGCAACTAAGTATCAAACTAGTTAGATGATATGGGATAAGATTATGTAAGGTGCTCTTCAAGAGGGGTTTCTTATAGTGAGGTGCACCCCTTCATCCATATGGCCTCCTACATCATATCAGTTCCTCCTGATTTATTTTGAAAGGCATCCCTAATTTCCTCTTAGTTTAGGAATGATACTATAGAAGAGAAAGCACCATATATAATGCATGAATGTGTTGAAGGTGAATCTACCAGCTAATAAGACATGGTGAATACCAAGGGATGGATGTTTCTAGTGTTGAAACTTGAAATTATGGTGCCAATTCTTGGTAACCCTATCAAATTGTTGTAGCAGGTGTGGTGTTGGGAAGATGCATAGCTCGTATGAAAAGTACCATTTTGAGACAATGATTACTGTTGTGTTGCATATACTATTGAGATATACTATTTGTGAGGCTAAGTTAACTTCTAGAAGAAGATGAGGGAGCTAGGCATCACTACTAGAAAATGGAGGGTAGATATGGCATGAAGAACAACCCATTTAGTTGTGGGACACTAATATGAATAATTTTGTTGGGGCAAGAGAGTTTCATATTTGGAGAGAAATATCCATCAATAAGAAATACTATGCTAGTGATGTAGATGCAAAACAAATTATATGATATTCATGATACCTAATAATAAAGAACAATGGCGTAGTTACTATGTGTGCACTTATTAGGTATATAGTTGGGTTTAACTAGTGTATAATGCTTGGATATGGTTGGTGTCTGACATCCATGATGGAAAAAAGGATTGAGGCTACATATGGCTCATAATTTCATTTGTGACTTCACTCTCTCTTTCTAGTATGAAGTGGCAGTAGGGGGAATTGTCGGTGCACCAATTTGATAGCTTCTTCTCATGATTATGTAGTTGTGTAGGTGTTGTTGAAGGATGCCCCATGTAGTTGGTGACATAAGAGATGTGGAGAGGGTGTTATACCTGATGGAATATGTGGTGTATCTATGGGTAATCTTTTTGACCGTATCAAGTGCAATATGATAAGAATTACCAAGGTTGTAATTCCACTAAAGTGTCCATGTGAAATGTTGTATACAACATATATACAATGGTAGAATTGTGTAGTGAAGGCTAGGGAACAAACAACCTTGCTTCATTCCATCTCATAATCCTAATCCTAACCCTAACTATATCCCTTATCCAAATCCTCATTCCCCTAACACATAAGACCCTGCTATCCCCATAATATATATGTCTCCTCCTCTCATCTCACACATTGGTTCCACTATCATAATACTCTAAACCACATTGCTAGTGAGTGTAGATTCTTATACCGGTAAGCCAAATATAAATCCCTATACATGAATGAGCAAGAAAATGATTATCTTGAGGCAAACCAATATCCTAATACTTCTCCCCAACTTGAAATAGTTCCTCTTCCAAACCCTACTTTAGTAGATCCTTCACTACTCTTAATTACAAATGAACTTTATTACCCCTCTCTAGGTCTCCTTTTTACTCGTAATTGTTAGATCAAAGACTAAATCACCACCATAATCCTAGATAATGGTATCCAAAAGAATCTTATTTCCCATATTTTGTAGCTCACCTTTAGTTTACCTCCACCCCTTATCCCTCTTCTTATGAATCGGGATGGGTACAACAAGAGACCCTCATATTATGATTAATAAACATTTTACATTCACATTTTCATAGGGACTTTTTGAGACACTGTTAATGAATGCGATGTATCTCCGCTCGACAAATTTGATTTACACTTGGTCATACCATATAAACAACAATAAAATGATTTATACAATGCTTGAAAAAATACCTATCAACTCTTTAAATATGAGAAAACCTATGAACTCACCTCTACTACAATACCTCTTCTCTGCAACGTTGTGATTGGAAAAAAGTCAATGTGCAAAAATTCCTTTCTCTGTTAATTATTCCTCACATCTAACCATTTTATCTAATTTCATTTTCCTTCTTCTAGACTCTCTAGATGGTATATTCTCATCCTTATATCCTAGAAAACTATCACTCTACTACTCTCATTCTAAATCCTCATCCTCCTCAATCCATCTTAACTCAACCTTTATCTTTCTTTCCGATACACCCACCAACACCTATGCATATATCCTCTATTGTACCTCAATCTCTAATTCCCCTCATGTTCTCAATGACTACAACACCTCTACCAAATCACTCTTTGCATATTCCTCTCATAACAACATGTGGGATTCACAAGAACCAACACCCAACCACTACACTATTGTAAACAACAATTCCTTCAACCATTGTTCCTCATTAGCTATAATATTCATCTCATTACAAGATACCTCTTCTATAAATTCATAACTATAGGTATATAGGTAGAATAACAACTATTATTTCTACAACTACAATAGTGCCATTACCTCAAATTTCTATTGCTATGTCTACTCAACTATATATTTTCCACATCAAAACTAAACCTCCAATGGATTCTATAGTTATTCCCAAATACATTATGCAACCTTCAACATGGCACAACCATGGCTGTACATTTTCTCTTCATCTTTATTCTTTGATAGCATGGATACACATCACCACTAGCACTCAATTGGACCCTAATTCCATATTTTTTATGCACCAACATCATTAGAGCTTGCTTGTTTACACTCTGGGAGAAACACATCAGATCATACACATGACACATCTAGCCAATATAATTACTTCAGTGCTACAACAAGTTTTGTACATTAGCACACAAGTGAACAATAGTTCTATATCACTATAATCTCAGATCGACACATCCTTACTATATACAAATATTGAGGATTTTATGTTTGTAACAAGTCTATTACACCCTTGCCAAAACATAGTGGTAGGAGACTATATTAAAGCACACTAAGCATTTTAGGGTCACATTATCAGCTCATGCCATGCCACCCTCTCATTTCATTGCCCCTATATCATGTCCCTCATCTTGTGCCCTAGCTCTATACATGCATGAATTGACAACCTTTAGGCTAACCTTGATGAACCTATCTCATTCTCTTATAGTCCATGCATTTATAGCCATGTTAGCACTATGTCCGTATTCTTTAGTAGTGAGACATGCCTTACTACTAGACACACTCTTATATCAACTTCATGTTACTCAATTAGATCCTTTTCTTTTTAATGCTACCACAAATTTACCATAGGGATTCACATGGTTTCTAGCACCATGTCAATAATGAAAGGGAATAGTGACATGGCTCCTAAATACATTGGAATTCTTCAACATTGATTAGTTATTTAGTCTACAACCTCAACTAGTACACAATTTTTTATGCACATCATTGGTTAAACTTCTCACATGTTTTCACTTCCTACCTAGATTGTATTTTTTCACATGTTTATGTGTGCCATTGGATTTCTCTCTCCGCATATGCATCATCCTTAGTATAGCACAACATTTCAATTTTTTTCTAGTAGTGACAACAACATGTCATTACTAAAGGGAATATCCACACTAAAGAAGTCATAAAAATCACTTATTTTTCCACCATAGTGCCATTCGATAGGAATATACACCTCTTCCTACAATGACACACTTAACATTGCAAACCATGTCTCATAGTTTTCTTTCCCCCCTATATCCATTCCTAAATTGGGAGGAAAGAGGGGACACTTTCGAGCTAAACTAGGAGGAACTAATAGATAAAACTCCCACTCATAACACACTTCTAGGAAAGAACACAAACTCATGGCAGTGCCATTCCCAATAAGTCCAATAAATTTTGTTAGAGTAGTTTCATCTTTAGCACTCAAGTTGTGTGCTTTGCATTATTTATCATTTATTTTAGCCTAGGAATTGTGTGCAGTTTCATTATTTATAATTCTTTCACTCTTCAAGTTGCATCCACTTAGTTTATTATATATTTCAGTTAGGTAGTTAGTTTGAGTGGACCCTTTGTAAAAATATAAAAATTCCTTTTTCCAAATTAACAAAGCTAAGCAATTTGTTTTGATCTCTTCTATTTTTGGGTTTCTCATTAGATCAGCGAGGGTGCTTCTCTCTCTTTGTATCTTATTTAGATATTAGGCACCTTGTGCATTATCAATTAATATGGACCTTAATAAATCTTGATAAGTAATAGTTCAACGATTTAATAGATTAATTGTTGGGATTGATCTAGGTTAGGGTTCATTTGGAAAAAACACAAATATGGATTTATTTTCAAACACATATAGATATTTATGAAATGGGAAGGGATATGAATAGTGTATTATAATCACAACTTATGGGTCATATAGAATTGTAGTTATAATGACAATAGAACAAGTTATTTTGGAGTTGCAATGCTTAATACCATTATGATAATTTGACATGTAGTGTTGCAACATTGTTTCTAGTTAAATTTATTTAATGTAATAATTTTTTTTGAAATATTGTATTTGTATTTTTTTCCCTTTTCGTTGATTTAAAGACAAATGCAAGACAATTTAGGCCATTATCGATTTTTCACATTGTTTGAAAAAACGGGCTTACAAATTTCTATATTGTTTAGAGTCAATGTTTAAAATAAAAATGGTTAACTCATATTGATTGTCGAGATCAATGCCTAACACCTTTACAGTAAGAACATAAATCACCAATAATAAAGCAAAATAAGGAGCACTAATTCAAAACTTATTATATGAGAAGACAACACATAGTGAAGTATGCCAATACTTGAGAAATTACTTGACATATTACTACCTCTCTAATAAAATAAAATGAAATAAAAACGCATTCACATATGAATTAGATCATCAAATTTAGGATGCACATGTCTATCTCAACTCCATGAATATTATTCATTAAAAGGGATCTAGAAGAAACCAAATACAATTTATTGGTGTTTAAAGATCTAGTATTAAGTTTTTTGCCTATTTTATTTCCTAAAATATAAAAAAACCATTGATGAGAAAAGAAATTTGTAGAAAATTACCTTGATTTTTTTTTCTTTTTATTTGAACGTTGTACAAGTATCTTTTCTCATGATTTCCACTCATGGATTATACACACTTTACTTCCTGTATCTTTTCTATGTGGAAATTTTGAACAATAATATACACCCTTAAGTTTAACAAATCTCCTTTTTACTAAGGTCCTCAAATATAAGAATTTTTAACTTCTCCTTCTTCCCACCCAATATTTTGTAAATAAATTCAAATTTGATATTGAACTTTTCAAAATAGTATATGGTGTTGATGAACTAGATGAGGGGTGTTATTAACATGGAAAATATTATGTTGAGGCCCATTTATGACAAGATTATTAATTTTAAATATATTTTTGATTCAATTATTTTTACCCATATGTAAAAAAACGAACTTGGAAAGCATATGTTCTCTAGGAGGATGGTCTCCAACTAGCTTCAAAATATTGGAAAATTTTGGAATCAAAAGATGGTCAATTTCCTTCTCCTCTACTCTCATTTATATTTTGATCATATTTGGAGCTTATTTTTATTAGCTATTTATGTTTGACATTGGTGGTGTTCTTTCTAGAATATTGCAAACAAATTTTGAGCATATGTTGATGGATTATGCTCTATCTTTATGAGATATTTTTTTTATGTGATTTCGGTTAACATATAGTTGTAATATTTCATATGAGGGTATCTCCGAAGACTCTCTCAGGGACTATTATTAGACTTTTATATGTTTCATCCATATTGATATTTTTGATATAAGATCACTCTAGAGGAATATCTAGAAATGTGGAAGCATATGTAGTATGTATTTTTATTGAAATCTTTATGAATGAAAATTATGATTTTTTAAAGGAAAAAAATAATTATCTTATGCGGAGAAAACCATAAAAGTAGGCAAGCTTACAAGAAAAAAACATTAAATACATACATACATAAATATGCAAAATAATTGTTTATAAGAAGAAAACGGCTAGTGGGGGATCGTGTAAGGAGAAAATGATCATAGATTATTGTATAACCTATAAAATTGATAAGTTGGAAAATTTAATGCAAGTCAATGTTGATAGTTTTCTCTTCAAGACCACCTGTAAAAAAAACATTTAAAATGAGAAAAGATGTTGCATTATGCTAACACCACATTACTAATTTAGGAATGTATACACTATAGCTCACACTAATTTCTAGATAAATATATTTATTGTCCTTTCTTCTCTAAGAACGGGGTGTTGTAATCATGTAACTTTTAACGTTGTTTATTGTGACTATTTGTTTGGAACAATTGTTTATGGTGGATGTAGCAAACATATGTTACTTTGGAATTCATAGGGATATTATATTATTCATCTACAACTTGAAATATTTACTTGGATATTGGATAGAGGAAAATTTATGTGGTGTTGTCTATTGGATAGAAGACCACAAATCCAATCCATCCTTATGTGGTGGAATTTTGTAATTAATTCCTAGTTGCAAGAGATGTAAGACCTTTATCTTGGTCATTTGATTGTGTTTTTTAGAAATAGCTTAGAAGTGGCATGTGTTAAAGTCAACGCATTTTATCTTAATCTTGTGCATGTATTTAGGTATCTATTGACTTCCTTGATCTTATATCATTGTCATTAGAGACTATACTTCCATATTCATTATTGTTCTCTTTCCATTCTTGTCATTTATTTTATTCTTCTCTAGGCCTTTGTATCACTTAATTCTCTCTACTAGAGCTCAACCATGGTTTTATACAAAATGGAATTATTTGGGGTGTGATATGCACGTTGAACACAATTTTGGTCAACAATACCTAGCTGACAAAGCTTTTCCAGGTCTCCCCTCAATTCTCATTTCTTGCACAAAACTTTTCGCACACACTCTTGTTGAGCTGTTGCTACACATTTTGTTTTGTTACATGGGTCACTTGTGGAATATATTGTGTTTCTTCTATAGGTACCATCAATTTTGAGAAATTTTCAAGACACATTTTGGCATACCCTTATGATGGTATCATATATTTCGAAAACTAATCTACAACATGTAACATTCCAAGACCTGCAAGATCCAAGTACTTTAACATTTGTGATCACCGTGTCAAGCACTTTGACCATCATTTGGATGAATCAAAAGAACAAAAGGATTTCATATTCTAACTACTTGATGAAGAAACTCATATGGGAGAGAATTTGTGTTTTCTAGCTTGGAAACTTCAAGGTCTTGGTACAGAGTTTCCACATAGGGTTAACATTCTTTTGTTTATCTCTTGAATTGATTGATTGATTGATTTTAATGACATCCACGAGGCTGAACAACCTAAGGGACCAAGAAAATAACAACCCTAACTCTTGTTCACACTCTTTTCGATGTCAGATCTTCTGCTGTGAATCTTAACTAGAAGACTAACAATCTGGTTGATCTTATCCTCGTCAAATATCTGGTGCATGTTTTCGACCTTTAATTAGTTTTCATACTTGCTATGGATATCCTCGTAGGTTGCACATTCCATGACAAAGTGCCACTCTGTCTCCAACACCCCCTTATTGTAGAATATGCAAGTTCTCTCCTCCCAAACTTCCTTGGGAACCCTCCACCTACCGGTCTCACATCTAAGGTGATGTGAACCCATCCTCAACTATGCAATTAACAACCTTGCTTTTCCTTTAATAACTGCCCCTAAATATGTTTTCTCACTATGGTCACAATTTGGGTTAAACTCCTTGATGTAGTATGCTTGTTTACACCCATTGTGATTGGTCCACATGACATTCCTAAATTTTTCAGTCACAAACTTTTTTATTTCTTCCTTGGTGTTAGGACATTCATGCAGCTTGATATTCCACTTACTCAACCACTTTTTATTTTTCTTCATCCAAGTTTTGTTCCTATGGTCTAACTCCTCCTCCATAGCTAAATTGGGCCAGAGTTGGTTATCATGTTTTCCACCTTCTTTAAATATCTTATCAATTTGGTTATCACTATCGCCTCCAACAAAAAAGTACCCATTTCAACTAAAATAATTTCATAAGAGATTGTGGATTTAACTTTGAGATTGCTAGCAATTAATTTCTTCTAAATTCTTTCTAGATGTCTCCATTTGCAAGTTGACATGCTTCTTCCCCATATTTCACAACCATACAGAACAACCGACATAACCAGCAAACCAAAGAGGTTTTTTTAGGTTTTCCAATCCCAAAGTTTAACTTTTCTGCACCTATTTTGGAGTAAGTATGATGCTCTCCATCCTCTCTATATCCTTTTCTCCCTACAAGTCTCCCAACTAAAATTATAGTGGAAGTCAATCCTAAGATATTTGTATTATTTCACTATCTCCAATGGACTTCCTTCGAAAAGAAAGATGTTTGGTTTTCCTTTTTGTTAAGAACCAAATATCAATATAGCATAGAAAAACCTCAGAAAAAGTACTCAACGCCTTGAAAAAGAGATAATTTCAGATAATAAGCCTCTTCGAGGGGGAAACCTCCTTTTACCCCACTTAAATTTTCAAGTACAAGATGA
>ML790079.1:24088-46239 GCA_009831015.1 Picea engelmannii
ATCAAGAGTCCAAGTAGGATTGTCTGGAGGCTTATTTGGTGTAGAAGTTCCCTTTTTGGGTGGCATGTTGGCCAAGTATCACTTTTGAACCTTGATTTTGAGGTGGTTCTACTAGACAATATTTCTTCTATTGTATCTCCCAAGTTTCGGCCCTTATGGGTATGGAACTTTCTTTTATGTAGTTCTCTGATATTTATTCTCTGCAATTCCATAGGTCTGATCAAAATTGGATGTGCCAAGTGGAATTTACGGTAACTTCCCCATAACTTGCGATTTTTGTCCTTTCCAGGAGATCTCACTTGTATAGCGTGATCCACACCAAATAATTGATATAAAATTCTGAAAATCATACCAAAAATAATACAGACTATCCACAATCCAATGAAACTAGTCCCACTCAATTTGGATACTCGAGGAAGAAGTTATGATTGTTTTACCTGGAACACCTTCTTGAGACTAGTCAGATACCCTATCTTATACATGATGTATCTACAAATTTAAGATGATCCAGAAGCTAAAATTTTTACCACAGATACCTTACTAATTTCTGTGAATAGTCTCCAGAGTTCAGGGTCTGAAACGTTACATAACATTTTTTATAGCAAAAATTCCACAATGACTCAGTTCAGGATGATTCCATAACCCTATCTTGTACAGGCTTTATCTCTGAAAGTATACGGCCTCAGGAGATGGAATTTGAACCCAACGTACCTTTATCCGTATGTTAAATATCCTCCAAGTCGTTCCTTCTAAAACATTGTATAAAAAAAGTTATAGCAAAAATCCCAAGGTGTCTCAGATGTAGCAGCGAAACCCCAAGACCTTGAGCTTTGATACCATATGTTAAGAACCAAATATCAATATAGCATAAAAAAACCTCAGAAAAAGTACTCAAAGCCTTGAAAAAGAGATAATTTCAGATAATAAGCCTCTTCAAGGGGGCAACTTCCTTTTACGCCACTTAAATGTTCAAGTACAAGATGATTCAAAATGAAAATGTCTCCTTGGTATATATATGAGACTAGGAGGTATAGTTACAACTAATGGCCTAAAGCTGACATAAATAAAATAAGATTACTAATATAATATGCCCCAATTAAGGGGTAATGAGCCAATATTAGGGCTTAACACTTTTCTATTTAAAGAAAAGATCATGATTTTGGTCTTGGTAATGTTCTCTTGCATCCCTACCTCTTGAATTTTTTTTTCTAAGGCCTTTAAATGTTCTCTTAATCCATGTTCTATTTTTGAAATTAGAATAATATCATCCGTGTATAAAAGTAGTACCACATACCTTGCTAGATGGACACCCTCTACATCTGTCTTGCTCAACCAGTATTCCAAATTATAATTGTATAAACCAAACAAAGTGGGAGATAGAAAACATCCCTGTTTAACGCCAATATCACTACCAAAATATTCATACATTCCTTCACTTGTTCTGATTTTAGCTCTATCCTTCTCATAAAGTCTGTGAATTGTAGCTCTATATCCATATGGGATACCCAAGTCTTCCATTCTATTCCATATTTTGTCTCTAGGAAATGTGTCGAATGCTTTCTTAAAGTCCACAAAACAACAATAGGTTGTTTCATCTTGTTTTTCCTATATTTTATCTATCAAATGTATAAGGGTGACACAATGATCAATGGTAGAATGCCTAGGTCTAAAACCAGCGTGCCCTTTTTCCCTTTTCCCTCATCTTCTTCCCAAATGCTGATTATTCACTCTATCATGCTCCAAAAAAGATTTCCCATGAGGGGGTTGACCATAATAGTGCAGTAACTAGAAGGGTTATTGATATTTCAAGTTAGAGGAGCTCCTACCTGCTTGCTAGATTGACTAAAATAAATAAACGAAACCTTGGTGATATGTATATACATGGATAATAGAAAATGAGAAGAGTGACTTGATCTCTCTATTAATTGTTGCATGTCATATAGAATGCAAAAGAGAAAGTCCATGAAAATGTGACCAATTTTTTCCAGTATAAAAAAATACATAAGTTCAAGAGCATGACGTAAAATAGTGGCCTCTTTTTGGGTCTTTAGATATGTCAAAGCAACCAAGGCATTTTTATCTCTCAAACAAAGTATATCAGAGAAATGCTAAAGAGGTTCAGAATGGAAGATTGCAAGCCAATTAATACTCTATGAAAACCAGTTGCAAGTTAAGTAAATATGATGATTCAAAGGCTAGGGATCAGAGGCAATACATGTCAATGATTGGAAAATTACTTTATGTGACAAGATATAGAATAGATGTAATGTAGGTAGTTGGATAGGTGGCAGGATTTCAAGAAACACCAAAGGAATTACATGTTTTAGCAGTAAAGAGGATACTTAGATATCTCAAGGGAACATAAGAGTTTGGATTATGGTATCCAAAAGGAAAGAATCTATCACTTATTGCCTACATAGATGCAGATTGGGCATGTTGCATTGATGAAAGAAGAAGTACAAGTGGGGAAATGTTCTACTTGGGTGAGTGTTTTGTATCTTGGCTAAGCAAGAAACAATCATCAATATCATTGTCTATAACCGAAGTAGAATATATAGTAGCAACAACATGTTGTACACAGGTCCTATGGATGAAACAAACATTGACAAATATACAGGTTGAGTATGATGAGCCCATTCTGATATATTGTGATAACACAAGCATCATCAGTATCTCATATAATCTAGTGATGCACTCCAAGAAGAAGCACATTCCAATCAAGTTTCATTTTCTACAGGAACAAGTTGCAGAGAAGAACATTCGAGTTGAGTATATTGGGACCAAAGAACCTATTGCATATATCTTTACAAAACCACTTCCAAGGGAATCTTTTGAGTATCTTCACCATAATCTTGGAATATTTTCTATCCCACAATGAATTTTGAATGCTATTCTTATATGTATTATATTTACACGAGGAAGCAACATGAAGAAGATAGTTCAGTTAGGGGGAGCATCCCCAAAGAGGACAGTTCAGTTTGGGGGAGTAGCCCTAGGGACAGTTCAGTCATGGGGAGTAGCCCTAGGGATAGTTCAGTCATGGGGAGTAGCTCTGATGGGAAGTTAACTTTTCCATTGATGTCAAATGGGGAGAGATTCATTAGATGCATGGAGAGAGAATCATATGCATGGAGAGAGAGAACATAGGCATGATTCCAGGGGGAGTGATGGTCACAGGGGGAGCATGAATGACATGACTTCAATGTTGCATCAGAGTGTTTCCATCAATGCCAAAAGGGGATATTGTTGATTAATTGGGTTGGTTTTCATTGATGTCAACCCTTGAAGCAAGTCTGGTAGCAAATTCCAGTAGCCCCAGCAGGGTGGTTAAGGAACCCAAGTTTGGTTGAGGAACAAATTTGGTTGAAGATGGATAATACACGCCGTTCCATTTCTGATGATATGTGGTATGTTATGTATTTCCTCACAGTTGAGAAGATATGGCTTAGTGAAGTTGGAGAACCCTCATGAGTTATCTAGAAGCCCCTAGAAGGTCAAAGAAGTAAAAGTATTCTAGAAGCTCCTAGAATAATTTTACTAGTCAAAGTGGCTGTAACTAGGAGTTAATCATGAGTTAAGTTGTTGCAATAAGAAAATAATTAAAAATAAATTAGTTTTAACTAGAAGTGGTGAGTTTACTATTTGTGGATAAAGTGGTTGAAAGTATGAAAAGTAGTTAAAAGTGGGTTAGCCCTAAAATAAGGAAGTTGGGTAAAACAATTATAAGATAACCCCTAGAGGAAGCTACACGGAGAGTATAAATAAGAGAGAAAGGGTCTCTTATTAGAACCTATTGAGCACATTGAATATGTATTATGGTGAAAGGTTTACTATAGATACTCATTGATACATCTATAGTTTCATAAGTATGAATAAGTGAAGGTAGAGTGGAGATAAAGTTTCATGGTCATAGTGGAGTGTGAAAAGATCGTGAAAAACCCTAGTTAGGGTCATCGCCATGGGTCACCCAGTAGATGTCCCACGACGCACCCCCGCGGGTTGAATGAAGCCTGTCACTCGAGGCCCTACTGAACATATCGCCTGCATCACATGAGGCACTACCATATGTGAAGGTTGAGGGGTGGTTCAGGTTATAGAGGATGAGCAGAGTCTACAGGAAGTTCAACAATGATTAGGTACAATAGATCTATCTACAAGTTCAAAAAGTTATGTCATATTCTTATGTGTAGTTGGATATTATTGTCTACATGAGATATGGTTATGGGAGATTGAGGATTTTCCCTAGAGAGGCTATTGGTTGTAAGGAACATACTGTATGAGATAGATCTACATAAATACAATGATGGTATGTCTGGTATTTATCATTGGTACATCTTTTTGGTTTGAGTGTTGAGGCATATCTTTTATTTCTTGGTACATGGTTGAGGGATTTTGGTTGAGATGTGTTGCTGATGTTGTTGGTACAGTTTGAGGCTGAATAAAAATGAGGGTTTGATGTCTGGTTGATGCGAGGGTATATTACACATTATTGTGATTGTATGCACATGTATGGCACATGACTAGAGAGACATAGTTGCACATGGTTTGAGTTATATTCTTCTGATATTGGGTATGAGATGTATGTTATCAGATCTGATCTATTGAGGAGATTATTGGTACAGGTTGTTGGTATATGTTGGTATAGGTTATTGGTATAGGTTGTTAGTATATGTAGGTATAGGTTATTGGTACAAGTTGATTACAATTTATTGGTATAGGTTGACTACAAGTTATTGGCACAAGTTGACTATAGGTTGTTGGTACAGATTGGTATAGGTTTACAGTGTCATATTTCACATTGATGGTGTGAAAATGGTTTTATCAGTTATTTGGCACTTATATTTCATAGTGGTTGGATGGGGCAAGGATAGGTGGTTGTATCCACCTTCCGATTGTAGCCAAAGAACATAGGGGGTTGTAGCCTCCTTCTGGTTGGATCCAAAGAATTGGGGAGTTGGATCTTCCCTCAGGTTGTAGCCTGAAAATATAGGGGGTTGGAGCCTACTTCCAGTTGCAACTGGAGAACAAAGGAATTTGGTGTTTCCAATGAATGTACTTCTTAAATACATATAAGAAAAAACATTCCGTGGTTTACTCCCGCATTGGGTTTCCATGTAAAAATACTGGTGTACTGTGTATGTGTATGATTGCTCATTGTTCATGGTTTATTTATTGTTCACTTGTTGAATGATATTGGTAAATTGATCATAAAGTTAACAACATGTTTTCATTTACAACAACCCTCCCAAATTTTCATTTATTGTAAATACAAATAATTTGGGCCCCTTTATTTTTGAATTTTTTTCTTAGTTGGTTTAATTTTTCTTTGTAAATATGTTTGGAATCCCGATTTGAAACTGAGCATCAATGCACTTGTTAAATTTAGAGCTAATGATTTTTCATATTTTGACTCTTATTTATATCAATGATGTATGTATTATTTTGAATTTCATGAATTTTAACATAAAACTCAAAATTCAATTTCGAGATTTTCCTTTTGTCATATCCCTTTTAGGTCGATTTCATTTTTTAAGATGTTTTGATTATCAACTTGATCATAAATTGATGTGTTTAGATTTTATATATCATTCATCTCTAATGATATTTATCATATTGCTTATATACATGTTCATGATAATGTTTTTACCTAAGCCATAAAAAAAAAATATCTGATAGGCTATTCAAAAGTTGTTTTTCATCCCAAGTCTTATTTATTTCACCATTTTATGTTATTTGGATGAAGAATTAAAGAGATTTCATTTCATATTGAGATTTAATGCACTTTGTTATATCCTACATTATAATTCAAAATATTCTCAAAGCATTATACATTAACATGTGATATTCATCATTTATATGGTAAAATGTTTATGAACAATGGATGAATTAGTTAATCATGACATCATTGTTATTAATGTGATTAATGTTATCAACTTAATACATGATTTGGGTAACAAAACATTTTGAATTTTGGGTTTTCCATATAATATTTTGTTTTTCTTCTACTCCATGTAGTGGGTTAGGATGGCATCATGTGCTTTCCCATAAACATAAAATTAATTCACTCATCAAACTTGAGACATACTTACAATTTCTCATCCTTTCATGATTTAGGGATTTTCTATCATAAGGGTTTTTTCATTATGAGCAAGGGTTTCATACACACAACTCTGTATTTCACATATTCACCTCAAATGTTTCTTGACCAATTCTCTCATGGGTTTAATATTCAGTTTTGAGCCTTCAGGTTTTGAATTTGTTGAAGCAAATTAGTTGAAAATGGTGGGATATCATTGATTAGTTTGAAGGATTGGTGAATTCATGCTTGAACATAGTAGTAATTTTGCATGGTGAATCATGAACAAATGGTAGAGAATCTAGGCAAATTGACGAAAAACCATTTCCAGAATGGGCCATTTTACTTGAATTGCGAGCGATTTCTTCAAAAAGTGATTATTTTGAGAGATACAATCATTTTTTGAGGACAGATTTGTCGAGAAAACTCTATAGCTGCCTTTTTTTTGAGATCCAAATCTAAACAGATCAAGTTTTGTACTTAGTTTTAATGAGAAAATCTACGATTTGGGGATTGTAAGTTTCAAATATTGAAAACAGAAGTATGATTTCTCTGTTTATATCTTTTATTTTTAATCTTGATTGATTTGATATGCTCATGATTATTCTTGAATTCTTCAGTTATTTAGATGAAATCTGAACAAACTCACAAATTTTATTTCTAGTTTATGATCAAACCATGTTGAATTTCTGAAAAATAAAACATGGGGTTTTCTCAGAATGGATGAATTTAGCTAAATCATCTGGATTTTTCCAAATTGATGAGTAGTTTTGGAGATGTCCTTGGTCCATTGGAAGATATTTTTTCAAATTGCACCCATGTACCAGCTGGAGGAAAATTTATGAACAAATCTTGATTTTGAAATTTTATAATTTGTTCTATCATTATTTGACTTTATTTTGCAGGTCGAATCTACAAAATTGTTTGGGATTAGTGAAAGCAATATCCCTTATCTTCAAAATCCTCAAGAAACCCTGCAACATATTAAAACAACTCAGAGGTTGAAATGTGTTTTAAAACAAAATTCCGAAATTTTGATTGAGAATCTAAAAATCTCTATAAAATTTCTGAACATGATGATATTCATCTACATGTTATGCAAGTTTTTGAAATCAGAAATTTCATCGTCTATGAATCTTTGAATGATAAAAAGAATGATATTATAGCATTATGTATGTTTGGTAAACAAAAAGTGGAATTCAAGGAAAAATATGCTAAGATCAAAAGTATGTTGGCAATTGATTTTTTTTCTTGAATCAATATTTTTTTATTTCAGATTTATGAAAATCAGCCTCATTAAATGTCAAGTGTTTAATTTAGATGCTGGTTTGAACATATTTGAATTAAATTGTTTTTAATTTATTGAACTTCATTTTTTTTTAAGAACAACTACAAAATTTAAAATTTTGTAGTTGGCCCTTATTTTTATTTTTGTTTTTGTTTTTTGTTATTAATTAGTTTTCATTTATGATGACGTGTACAAAGAAGGATTTGGAATAAGAATTGTACATAAATTCAAAGACAAGCATAATATTAATATCAAATAATTACAAAATTATTTTTGAAAAAAGAAAACTAATTTCTATTTTTTAGGAGTTGGTTGAGTTTTTATTTTTAGTTTTAGAATTAAAGTAGTTTGATGATAACTACTTTTTGGTTTTTAGTTTTAGCTAAGAGGGTTCTATTTTCTTATAAGAGAAGAATGAGAAAGACAAAAGGGAGAGGTTACATGTTCTAGATATCTGAAACTAGGGGAAGTAATTCTGCAAGGAAAGAAGCACTTGATTACACTATTGTATTAGAGGGATTCTATTTCTATGGGATTCTTGAGGACTGTGTAAGACTAGATTTATTTGAAGCTAATAAAAAATTTTCATTTTCTTGCACTGCTGTATGACCTGCAAATTTGTTGTTACTTCTTGTTAATTCAATTTTGATTTGAATATTTAATTTCTAAAGGCTATCTTTATAGAGAGAAAAACATTTCAAATCAAAATTCGATTATAGATTCATGGAAATTTGATTGTAGTTAATGATAATTATTTGTCATTTAATTTTAATCTTATTTTGTTTTAATTATTGTTGCATTGAAAGAGTTGTTTCTTTAATATGATAGCATATTTTGCATTGAATCTATTTTATTGAGTTTAAGTATATGTTTTGGTTGACTTAAATAACTATTTATTTAAGCCATTACATTACATGTTCTTGTGAATAACTTGCAAATCATATAGACTCTTTATATGATTTGAAAGTAAATCTTAATATTGAATTCAATATCAATCATCTCCCATTTATTTTTATCACTTGGCTCTCGGTTTGGATGAGATCTATATCTTGTTCTAATCAAGATAGAATAGATTAAATTTTCTTTTTGCTTTCTTGCATCTTAGGATTAATCTGCATTTGTACTTAGTCCATAAAGTCTCCTTCCGTAGGAGAAAAATCTAGTGTGGTGTAGCTGAGCCCTTGTTTCAGCCTTAAGATTTCTTTCTTGTAAGCATGCCACAAGAGAGTGATCCCTTTCTTTCTGTTTGCTGATAAAAATAAATAGCATTATACATTAGCAGATAGAAATATATATATATATATATATATATATATATATATATATATATATATATATATATATATTAACTTAGCTTAGAACTTAGGTTAGGACATGAGTAACTGGAGAACTATAGAACGAGTTGGGTAACGGGTAATCAAAAATGGTCTAATTGGGACCTTGACTGGGTGATATCCCCAATGTTGAATATGGTCATTTTTGGCCATCAACATTTTTGGCACTAGAAGGAGGGCACCGATGAGTGTGCATAATACTTTGATTCTTGTTTGAGCTATTGTTTTTAATTCATTCATTTCTTTTTAATGGCTCCTAAACTTCCCATATGGAGTTATATATCTAGTTTCACATCAAGCACTCCAACAAAGGTAGTTAAACACTTGTCACAGGTAAAATTTAATGGTGAGTCTAATTCTTTTGCATTTCATCATGTTCATGAATTTATTTTGAATTGTAAAAATTTTGATATTGATGATGGTGTCATGTGCAATATTTTCACTCTCACTTTAACATGCCAAGCCAAAGATTGGTGTAGATAATTACCGGTTGCTTCTATAGGTAGCTAGGACAAGTTCACTTGAATATTCCTGCATAGATTTCAAGTTTATGACTGTGATCAGGTTTGCCTCGAACTTGAGAAATTGCGTAGAATTGAAGGTGAGTCTTATGACGATTTCCTTCCTAGATTCAAGTTGATCTGCCTTCAATTTAAGTCTGATGATTTTCCTTCATATTTTGAATTAATAGCATGGTTTAAACACATTCTTTCACTTCCTTGTATTAATCATAATGAATCAGAAAATTTATTTTTTCTTTGTGTATTTTCTACTATTGATGATCTTGTTGCTTCTTATGACATAATTGAACCTGTTATAACAACCAATTCATAAATTATTAAGGAACAATTTTAGGAAAACACAAATTCATCTAATGAAGTCATAATGCATCTTGAAAATGTTTCAAATCCCAACACAATTATTGTTTGTCATAATGATGACAGTTGTTTCATTAGGAGTAATTTAACCGATATTTCTGATATCATTTCTTAACCTCACATATTAGAACATATTGATTCTCATTTTCAAGAAGGGAAATCTTTACCCAACCAAATTAATCCATTATATGAAAGTGATAATTTTGCTAAAGAAAATGATGGATAAATGATATTAGAAACTCAAGAACAAGTTGTTAATGATAATAATCATTCTATGAACAGAGAAATATTTAATTTTATCTGTTCCAATAGTCATTTTTCATTATACCCTGATATTTTTGTTGACATAAATTTGTTTGATAATCATTTAAGAGTTCATCTTCATTTAAATGACATTTTAAAAAATAAAAGGATTATCTTAAGTCAAACAGATTTTGTATCTTTTAATCATGATTATCAGAGTAATGCATCATTAAATGATAATTTATTTGATAATTTTCATACATGTTCATCATCTTATGTTTCTGGTTTTGATTTAAAGGAAAATAGTCAAGGTAGTGAATGCAAAATCATTTATGATAGTGATCTAGAGGTTGAGGATAGCAAGGCACTTCACCCCTAGGTGATGACCTTATGTTAGGTCCTTTTATTGTCAACCCTCATGATCAATCCAAATTCCAAGATGTATGATATCCTTTTACTGATCATATTTCAACTTATTCTCATCTCGAGTCTTCACATAATGATTTTAATTTTAAAGAAATGAATTCCACACCTGTATTGATTCTTATGATATAACTCAAGTTCCTACTTCTTTTCATTATCTTGAATTTTTAATACAAGTAGATACCGATTCTAATATTCATTACACTATAGGGGTTGATACTTGTGAAAATGAAAATAATGAGAATAAGTCCTTAGTTTTTGATAATAGGTTTGTAAATAGTAATGTAAATTCTTTTCGTATTGTAAGTAGTACTAACTTTTCTCAATAGGGTTAACAAAATACTTTTCCAGTCATGATTCCATTCAAACCATTCCAAAATCATTTTTATGATACAATTGAATCTTGGTTGGAAAATACATTTCATAAGAAATTCCTCGCTGATAAATTTCTTCTTTTGTATTTACTAAAAGTAAATGTACAATTTTTATTTTACTTTAATTGTCTACTATTCATTAAAATCTGGTTACTAATTCATCTTGCACATATGTTTGAAGGTATCTGACGCAAATGAGGCAACCCTCACGGTTCCTCCCTGCTCTCACCAGGACCTTCTTTCTCTACAGGCCCGAAGAGTCAATACTCTTCCACTCCCCTCGGGAGCCTTTGTTCCCACAGGATACTCCTTCTCCGAAACTACTCTTCGCGTATCGGGAGATCGGTCCTCGCGATGTCGCGAGGCTTGCAACACTGCCTTCGGGCTATCGAACACCGAAACCCCGATCCCCAATGGTCAACGGTCAACCTCGGGGTATCACTTCTCGCGATGCCGAAGACCTGTCTCTCCAACCTCCGAGCCCCGAACATGCGATGCTACGTGTGGTGTTCCACACAATCTTCATGGGACCCGTCGCGACTCGCGCCCTCGCGATATTCCCGTGCTTCTTTCGACCTTACGAACGCCGAAGTGCCGAGTCCCGACTCTTTGGAAACTTGTGCCACCTGTCCCCGTTCTGATCAACGGCTCCAGTTGATTCGGGAAATCGCCGATCGCGACTTCGATATGCAACCGTTTCACAACCTGGAAACCCTGATGCCTTCAAATGCCGACTCGCTGAGATCTTCCGCCACGTGTCCTCCTGACGATCAACGGCTCCCGTTAACTCGGGAAATTGCTACTCACGATTCCAAAGAGTATGAAACTCTTGCTTCGTCAAATGCCGAAGCCCGATATGCCGATACACGACGGCTCTTGGTTCCTCCTACACCTCCGGTTTAACACCCACGCAGCTTCTCCATGATCCAACAGTTAGCGGGATTTCGCGATTCTGCTCCGAGAATCTCGACCGTTGATTTTCCTCTTTGAGGAGTTCCTCCTCTCCGAAGCTCTCTTCTGTGCGAGCTTCCTCCTGGACATGGAAATCCAATGGTTGTTGTTCTCCCTGGAGCTTCCTTGTGTTTTCTTCCCAGACTCGGAAGAATTCTTCGTTCCCAAAGACTGGAACCTTTGGGTTTCTACTCCCCTACGAACCCTCAACTTGAGTCTTGCCTGTGCGTATGAAAACGCTATCCTTCCAGAGCTTCTGCCCTTTGAATCCTCAGGGGATTCTTTGACTCCTGCACTCTTGCAGAGTCTTCATGCCCAAAACGCTATCTGTCCTAAGCTTTTACAAACACTCAAACCCCTTTGGGGGGGGATTTGATCCTTCTTCTCCCTCAGATGGAGAGTATCCATGCCTCCCTGGCCTCTTGCTCAAGCAACCTCCGTGCTGAGTCTGTCTGGGTATTCAGCAACCCAATACAGGTCCCTCAGTGGACTCTGTTTCCTTCAGATGATAGAACTCAATGAATTCTTCCTCCTGGCTATCTGCGCTCTCTCTCGACACCCTTCCGGCGGAGTATCTCTGCTACAGATCATTAAGTGGTTCTAGAGTCCTATGCGCCTTTCGCTCGACGTCCTCCAAACGGAGCCCCCCCTCAGAATCCTCATAGAATTCTGGTCTTTCCGAACTCACACCAGAGTTCTTTCCATGATGCACGCTCAATACCCTCTCGGTAGAGCTCCTACAAAACTTTTCATAGGTTCTGTTTACAACAGTGTCTCAGCTACACCGCCTTGACTGTAGAGGTGTTCAGCAACCCCAAAGTCCTCCTTCTGTATGAGTTGATGATTTCAGTCTTGTGCTCTCAGCATGTCTTTGTCTGACTCCTCGTGAGTTCAGAAGTGCCTCCTTAGTGCACTGGGATTCAGAGTCTCAACACTCTGTCACGCCCTCATGGCATGAACCCTCAAAGATCTCTCAAACCTGAAATCAAACCAACTCCCTGCAAATACATGATAACAATACACAATTGTAGCCTATAATAAACACACACATACAGACATGCATGAAATGACAGAAAATGCAGGAAAAACTGCTCTGTATTAATAATGGCGAATGCCTGTATATTTTACAAGGTGTTCCCCGAGCTCTCCTCGTCTCTACATGCATTCTATCTACATGTACCTCTCTACTTCAAAATGAGATCTCTCTATCTCTTTTACCTGAGGTTCTCTCAGCGCTTCCCTCCAGGATTTACCTACCCTATTGATTTACAATCAATGGCTGTCTAGTCTGCTATCCAGAACTAGATCTCAGCCAATCTATAATAAATGCCTATCTTATCTACAGCCTGCGCAAAGGCATGGCATTCATGGCTCACCAGCCTAAGGCATTAATTTACATTGAATTCAAATTCAAAATGAGGCTGCGCCTCCCTTTCAGCTCTGAATGAGTGCGTGCTGACGTGGCTAGCTGGCTGCATGGAGAGATGCTCCTGCATCATACTCCACAGCTGCAAAAATTCATGAGCTCCTGCTCATGAGCTTCCCCTGTAATTTGTTGGAATCCACCTGGGTCCCAAACAAGTCTTTGGAGCTTTTCATTTGCTCCATTCTGTTGCTGCTGCTTCCACTGCGCTGCTGCTGCCGCTTTTCTTCTGCCCAGCTGCTCCTCGCTGGCAGTCTGCGCTGACCTCAACATCAGCTCCATGATCTCCTTGATCGCTTCATCCAGCTGCTGCAGTGGCTGGTTTTTCTGTTGCAGTCTTCTCAGCTGCAAAAATTTTGGGCCATTTGGAAGATCATCAAGATCCCCCACGCCTTCCTCATCTGTCTCCAACCTCACCTGTTGGATGTGCATGATCTGCACCTTCACCCTGTCTTCTAGGGCTTCAATCTGCTCCCACAACTCAGCAAGACATATGTTGTATGTGTCTTCTTCTTCTGCTTCTGCAACCTCCTCTGTTGCATTGTTTTCAATTGAAATGATGAATATGTCGAGCCATTCCTCGGAATGCTCGTTTCCTTCTTCTGTTTCTTTTGCTGTCAGCTCAAATACTGCAGCTCGCTCAGCTTGCTGGCTGAATCTGTTGAGCTGTTCCTTAGAACACTCATTCTTCTCTTCATCCACTTGGGCAGTCTCAGATACCTGCTCCAACTCTTCTTCTTCGACAGTCATCTCCAACTGTGACTTCTCTGCTATCGCTGTAGGTACAACAGAATTTTCTGCCTCCTCCTGGGCAAATGACAGGAATATTTCAATTCCCCCAATCATCAGTATATCATCCTGACCTTCCTCCTCTGTCAGCTGCATCTGCTGATCCACATTCATTCTTGAGCCCACTTGCTCTGTCATCTCTCTTAGCTGATTCCAACTCACTTCTGAGTTACTAAGACCCACATATGGTCTTATCTGCTCATCCCTTCCCACCTGGCAATATGGGATGCTTCCACCGCTTCCCTGGCAGATTATGAGATCAACCGATCCCATCTTCATCAGCAACCTTTGCTGAATTGAACTCTCCCTTGAGTCTAAGAGACTCTCAGACAGTCTCAGTTTTTCATCCCTGCCCTCCAGGCAGCTTAGTACGCTTCCGCTGCCCTCTTGGCAGTCTTCAAGATCTTCACCTGATCTCCTTTCATCGCCCAGCTGGCAATGCAAAGTTTCCCGGCTATCCTCACGGCAGTATTTGAGATCCTCAGCCAATCTCAACTCATTGTCCTCTTAACAGTCCATGAGATCTTCAGTTGATCTCATTTCTGTTTCCTTGTCCAACTGGCACTCTGAAATTCCCTGGCTGCCCTCACAACAGTCCTTGAGATCCTCAACTGATCCCAATTTGTTTCCCTCCTGGAAAACTGGAATTTCTTCTTTTCTGCCCAACTGGAAGTATTTGAAACCATCAGCTGATTCCAATTTATTCCAATCATCATCATCATCATCACCATCGAGACTTTTTCCTGTCTCTGGCCAATAGTAACAAATCATGTTTTCTTCTGTGGCCCTAAGGTCCTCAGCATACCTCAGCCATATTTTCAACAACCTACGCTGTCTTATGACCATCAGCTGCTTGACTGGCCATTTCGATTTTGCCTTCTTCATTGGCAATTCATGCAGTCGTCTCCTCCTCCTATCCTGCCGCATCCGCAGTTCCATCTTCTCTATGTCTACTTTTAATTCATAGAGGTCTCTAGTCATTTTTGCTTCCTCTGCAAGCTTTTCTGCCTTGCTTTTCTTCCTATGGCCTTCAGTATCCATTTTGCTGTGTCTATCTGTCCCCTCGATAGAGCTGCTGCTGTCACTCCAGCGATCCTGAGTGCTCAACTTCATCTTCTCACAGTCTTGCTGACTGTCTATGGACTGTTGCCTACCTGCAAGCAAGCCCTCACAGAGTCCTCCAGTGCTCTGTCTTTTACCACTCTCCTCTGTCCGCAATATACGAACAGATTTCCAGCTCTGATACCACTCTGACGCAAATGAGGCAACCCTCACGGTTCCTCCCTGCTCTCACCAGGACCTTCTTTCTCTACAGGCCCGAAGAGTCAATACTCTTCCACTCCCCTCGGGAGCCTTTGTTCCCACAGGATACTCCTCCGAAACTACTCTTCGCGTATCGGGAGATCGGTCCTCGCGATGTCGCGAGGCTTGCAACACTGCCTTCGGGCTATCGAACACCGAAACCCCGATCCCCAATGGTCAACGGTCAACCTCGGGGTATCGCTTCTCGCGATGCCGAAGACCTGTCTCTCCAACCTCTGAGCCCCGAACATGTGATGCTACGTGTGGTGTTCCACACAATCTTCGTGGGACCCGTCGTGACTCGCGCCCTCGCGATATTCCCGTGCTTCTTTCGACCTTACGAACGCCGAAGTGCCGAGTCCCGACTCTTTGGAAACTTGTGCCACCTGTCCCCGTTCTAATCAATGGCTCCAGTTGATTCGGGAAATCTCCGATCGCGACTTCGATATGCAACCGTTTCACAACCTGGAAACCCCGATGCCTTCAAATGCCGACTCGCTGAGATCTTCCGCCACGTGTCTTCCTGACGATCAACGACTCCCGTTAACTCGGGAAATTGCTACTCGCGATTCCAAAGAGTATGAAACTCTTGCTTCGTCAAATGCCGAAGCCCGATATGCCGATACACGACAGCTCTTGGTTCCTCCTGCGCCTCCGGTTTAACACCCGCGCAGCTTCTCCATGATCCAACGGTTAGCGGGATTTCGCGATTCTGCTCCGAGAATCTCAACCGTTGATTTTCCTCTTTGAGGAGTTCCTCCTCTCCGAAGCTCTCTTCTGTGCGAGCTTCCTCCTGGACATGGAAATCCAATGGTTGTTGTGCTCCCTGGAGCTTCCTTGTGTTTTCTTCCCAGACTCGGAAGAATTCTTCGTTCCCAAAGACTGGAACCTTTGGGTTTCTACTCCCCTACGAACCCTCAACTTGAGTCTTGCCTGTGCGTATGAAAACGCTATCCTTCCAGAGCTTCTGCCCTTTGAATCCTCAGGGGATTCTTTGACTCCTGCACTCTTGCAGAGTCTTCATGCCCAAAACGCTATCTGTCCTAAGCTTTTACAAACACTCAAACCCCTTTGGGGGGGGATTTGATCCTTCTTCTCCCTCAGATGGAGAGTATCCATGCCTCCCTGGCCTCTTGCTCAAGCAACCTCCGTGCTGAGTCTGTCTGGGTATTCAGCAACCCAATACAGGTCCCTCAGTGGACTCTGTTTCCTTCAGATGATAGAACTCAATGAATTCTTCCTCCTGGCTATCTGCGCTCTCTCTCGACACCCTTCCGGCGGAGTATCTCTGCTACAGATCATTAAGTGGTTCTAGAGTCCTATGCGCCTTTCGCTCGACGTCCTCCAAACGGAGCCCCCCCTCAGAATCCTCATAGAATTCTGGTCTTTCCGAACTCACACCAGAGTTCTTTCCATGATGCACGCTCAATACCCTCTCGGTAGAGCTCCTACAAAACTTTTCATAGGTTCTGTTTACAACAGTGTCTCAGCTACACCGCCTTGACTGTAGAGGTGTTCAGCAACCCCAAAGTCCTCCTTCTGTATGAGTTGATGATTTCAGTCTTGTGCTCTCAGCATGTCTTTGTCTGACTCCTCGTGAGTTCAGAAGTGCCTCCTTAGTGCACTGGGATTCAGAGTCTCAACACTCTGTCACGCCCTCATGGCATGAACCCTCAAAGATCTCTCAAACCTGAAATCAAACCAACTCCCTGCAAATACATGATAACAATACACAATTGTAGCCTATAATAAACACACACATACAGACATGCATGAAATGACAGAAAATGCAGGAAAAACTGCTCTGTATTAATAATGGCGAATGCCTGTATATTTTACAAGGTGTTCCCCGAGCTCTCCTCGGCTCTACATGCATTCTATCTACATGTACCTCTCTACTTCAAAATGAATCTCTCTATCTCTTTTACCTGAGGTGCTCTCAGCGCTTCCCTCCAGGATTTACCTACCCTATTGATTTACAATCAATGGCTGTCTAGTCTACTATCCAGAACTAGATCTCAGCCAATCTATAATAAATGCCTATCTTATCTACAGCCTGTGCAAAGGCATGGCATTCATGGCTCACCAGCCTAAGGCATTAATTTACATTGAATTCAAATTCAAAATGAGGCTGCGCCTCCCTTTCAGCTCTGAATGAGTGCGTGCTGACGTGGCTGGCTGGCTGCATGGAGAGATGCTCCTGCATCAGTATCAAAGAAATTGAATGGTTTTATTGGAAATTTGACTATACGTAGTCTTATTTTCCTCATAAAGTTAGAGTAGCAGTAGGTCTAGTTTAAATTATCTTAGATTTACTTTAAGTTTTGATTTAATAAACTGGCGATCTTGGACATATGAGAACTTCATTAAATATGCAACTTCTTCATGTTTTAATTTTTATCATAAGAAGAGGTTACTTCATTAATTTGGAGAAAATCGACATCTCTATGGTAAATCATAACGAGATTCTTCAAGATAAGTCTCACTTGCTTATTTTCATCCTTTACTTTTTGTCTTTTTGTTTTTAATTTCAGGTTTTGTTTTGTTTTTTAGTATTTGTTGATCTAAGTTTTGTTTCTTGTAGGTCTTCATGAATTTTCAGAAAATCTAACACCTCTACTTGCTAAGAATTCGCTCTCTTCATTTCACCTACTAAACCAACAATGATGATGATGATCAAGTTACAAATAAGCTAAATCAGGGAATTTCTGATCCTATACTTTACTTCCATTCAATATCATTATAAGCATCATTTTTACAACATAATCATTTAGATTTTTCTATAAAAACTTAATTTTGAAACAAAACATTTGTGAGGCGAGACAAATCTAATTTAACTTCATCTTTTAATCATTATTGTTTCCTAGATTTTGGATTTTGGTTTGAATAAAAAACATAATTAGCTGCAGCTTGCCAACACATAATGAATCACTAAAAAAAAAAAAATCTCACTTAATACAGACAAACATGCTTTCCTCACATTCACTCTTTTGTTGGGATACACTTTCATTAGTTGCCTTGTTGAAGTTTATTTTCAGATTTGGATTTTCTCTTTATCTTTTTCTTTGGATTTACATTTTCTTTCTTCCTTTGCAATGATTTTTTTTTTTTTGGTTTTACTTGTCTTGTTTTTTTTTATTGGATGTTTTATTCTTCCCAAAGCTTATATGGAGGAATACTTCCTATGAAATATCAATTGGTGTACATGGGGAAATCCTTACTCTACCATTTTAATAGGATTTCATTTAGCTGAAGGTCATCTATATCAATTTTTTCACTTTTCTTGTACATCAACCATTACCTATGGGGAGCATTGAGATATGTTTCAAGTATGATAAGTTTATCTTTACAAATGAAAGAGTTGTTGACATTATTTACTTTGAATCCTTCCCATACCCCTCCACATTTAAAGAATCTACTTTGGAAGATAAAGATAAACTAGTGAGGTCATACTCAAATGGTATTAGGTTATGTCCTTATAAAAAATAAAAAATAAAAACTTTTGTACCACCTCGCTCTCTTCACTTAGTTGCTAATTTTTTTTTTCCAAATAAATTAATAAAAAATGTGTCATTAGAGAGTTGAAAGCACATTTGTGTGGGAAATGTGTGTAAACCTGCCGAGGTACTGAACATGCTCACTGGCAGTGGGTAAATGCACACATGGTGCCAAGACAACTTTGTCGGGGTATTGAACATGCCTGCTGGCAACAAAACAATCTTGGGTAAAGAGGTAATTTTTAAATAGAAGCATACTAATCTTTAATTACCTGCTAACTATTTTTGTTGTCCAAAAGTAGATGTGTAATTAAAAGTTAATGAATTTTCCCTTCGTTTGGATTCACTGTCTTGAAATTAGGCATCCAAATCCTTTCATCTTTAAAAGCTTATTTTACTTTGAATCTGTCTTATGTGGGACCTTTGAGAATGGTGTAGTGTGAAAGGAATTATTGAAAAAATTTCATTTCAACCTTTGGTAAATCCAATCCTATCATTTAAAACCAGAGATAATTGTTTCTTCCCCATGTGTCACCAATTGTTGTCATGTACAAGAACCCTCCCAAATTTGCATTTATTGTAAATACAAATAATTTGGGCCCCTTTTATTTTTGAATTTTTTTCTTAGTTTGGTTTAATTTTTCTTTGTAAATATGTTTGGAATCCTGATTTCAAACTGAGAATCAATGCACTTGTTAAGTTTAGAGCTGAGGATTTTTCATATAATGACTCTTATTTATATCGATGATGTATGCATTCTTTTGAATTTCATGAATTTTAACATAAAACTCAAAATTCAATTTCAAGATTTTCCTTGTGTCATATCACTTTTAGGTCGATTTCATTTTTTTTTAAAGTTGTTTTGATTATAAAATTGATCATAAAGTGATGTGTTTAGATTTTATATATCATTCATCTCTAATGATCTTGATCATATTGGGGTAGAATCATGAAGGTGGGTTACACTTTCGTGACAATCGGGTCTCCAAAATCCCGAAAATCATTTTTTTGGCCGAACTAATTTTTGTTTTCGGTCGAACCTTTGAATTTCAAATCGAATGGCAATCTGACGACGCCCTCAATTTCCATGTACAATTTTAGCTGGACATATATTTTTTATCTGGTAATGTTTTTTCGGCAGAAATATCTTTTGGCCGAAATGTCTTTCGGCCGAACAAATGTTTATATATTACCCACACATCGCACCTGTCATAGTTTTTGCGAGTTCATAGCTTGTTGTTGGAGAGGTTGTGCGAAGAGCGTTTTCCATTTGTCGTTTGTGCGAAGAGTTCATAGCTTGTTGTCATTTGAGGTTTGTGCTAGTGTTTGTTGGGGGTGTTTGGTGTAGTCGGACAGGCGGTGGACGTTGGAGCAACAACGGTGCTGTGGACGTTGGAGCAGCGAATGGCATTCAACATTCAGGTATGTTTATATTAAAATTAGATTATAGATTAGAATTTAAATTTGTTTAGAATTTAGATTTTTAGTTAGAATTTAGATTTGTGTTTTAGATTGTTGATAGGGCCATATTCGTCCCTTTCCATGTACATGTACATGCCCGAATTCGAGCCTGTACCTGTACATGGACATGGATGAATATGGCCCTATCAATAATGTTTAAATGTATATAAATTTTGAAGTTTACAACAAAGCCGAAAATTTAGTTTATAAATTTTTATCAATTGAAAATTTAGTTTATAAATTAGGATTTAAATTTTTTATTTAGATTTGTTTCGGCCCTGACCATGTACAGGTACAAGCCCGAATTCGAGCCTATACCTATACATGGACAAGGCCGAATATGGCCCTACCAATTTACAATATACCTTAAACGCCCTTTAGGTACCCTATATCCATGTACTCGAGCCAATTTTTACTGTGAAAAAAGAAACCAAAACAAATTTTAATCTCGTCAAATAAAACCTCGATTTGTTGTCAAAACATAACAGGAAATAAAATAATTGTTAGGCAAAGAACAAAGAAAAAATTGCATAATTTGAAAAATAAAACTAAACCGGCCCGTCCTTGTAGAATTTAGAATTTAGAAGTTAAAGTTATTTTGGCATTTAAAATTTCTATTTGTGGATTAATTTTTAAATTTCTATTTAAATAATATAGAAGTTAATTTTTTGATTTTTGATAGGTCCTTATTCGACCCTGTCCATGTACAGTGACAGGCCCAAATTCGGGCCTATACCTGTAAATGGACAGGGTCGAGTATGGCTCTATCCCTTATGTTTAAATAAATTTAAATTTAAAATTTTTAATCATGTTTAAATTATGTTTAAACAGGGAAAAATTTTCTATTTTTAACAAGTCCAAATTTTCAATTTTTAAACAAGGCATAATTTTCAATTTTTAAATAGGGCCGAATTTTCAATTTTTAAGCCGGGCCGAATTTTCAAATTTTAAACCGGGCCGAATTTCAAATATGTTTAAATGTTTAAATTTTAGAAATTAAAATTTTTAGTTAAAAATTTGAGTTTAGAATGTTGATAGGGCCTTATTTAGCCCTGTCCATGTATAGGGGCAGGCCCGAATTTGGACCTGTCCCTGTCCATGGATAGGGACGAATATGGCCCTGTCCATGTATAGGGACATGCTCGAATTCATGCATGTCAATGTACATGGACAGGGCCATATTTGGCCATGTCCATGTAGGACCTCATGCAACAATATAAGTAGATCTACAACCAGTAACAAAGGCCCAGTTCCATATGATTTTGGTTGGTAACCTACCCAAAGTACTCAATTGTTCACCTCGTGGAAATATCTTGGTAACCAAGAGAGAATCTATTTCTCTCTCTCTCTCTCTCTCTCTCTCTCTCTCTCTCTCTATACCCCCAACTCTATCCACTTGCCGCTCTTACTCTCTAGAGGAAAACCATGATAGTTTGGTCATTGTTCTACTATTTCTCTTTCATTGTGAAGTAATTATTTTGTTAGTTAATGTTTACAATCCATATAGTTTATAAGTTTCACCTTTCCATATAAATTTCAAGAATCTGTATTGAATTTTTTTTACACAAGCACATAACTACATTAACCATTCAACACATAATAACATATCCAATCCATTGACTAGTAAGGCATAAAGTTCCATTTGAAGCTCTATTTTTATTAGTTTTGTAGATACCTTATGACACTTTCCTATATCCCTTTGATTTATTCATCATTTGAGATCTTTGGTAGTATATAGAAATATATTTACTTTTATTTTAGGAATGTTGATATTTACAGAATTTTGTGTGTTGGTGTAATTTACTAGTATTATGGCATTGTTGATTTTTAAATGAAAAGGAAAAGAACTGAAAGCAATCTTGCAAAAAGGTAGAATTCATTTTGTTATCAAATATAAACAACCATGAGTAAGATGGAATTGAATTGCAAAGAGTGAATATGACATTTTACTTAACAAAGAATAATCTAGTGTCATATTGTATGATTGTAGTTCAAGAACAAGGATCTATATATGGAACAATTATTTCTTGAGTGCATCGTATTTTTTAACACAATTTCGTAGTGTACAAGAGTCTTAAAGAAATATTATTAAAAATAAGTAATCACAAGTGA
>ML790079.1:77715-107853 GCA_009831015.1 Picea engelmannii
TGTATTAATCTAAATTTATGTACATACCTATAGGTGATTCGTCTTCTGATTCAATTTTTGTTTCAACGTCTTCTTCTTCAATTTTGGTCTCAATGTCTTCTTTGACATTACGAGACAAATCTATTTATGTTTTTTGAAAAACAACAAATTGTAATTACAATCAATTATGTTATTTACAATATTTTAAATTTGAATTATATACTTTGAATTTTGTACTTTCTGAATACAGTCCTAATGTGTGTCGTGTGCTCGATCATCATATGTGCATGCATACCTGGTTGAAATTATTCTTGTCGAAAATCTCTATTAACATTATCATCGTTTCTTTCTTCAATATTTGCACGTTCTTGTTTCTTTCTACGATAAAGCTCTTTCCTTTGTTAGATTTGGCAAGTATCATCTCAAGTGTGATCATATTTTCTCTTGCGCAAATTTTGTTTCCCATGACTTTTATAGTTATCTGTAAAAGATATGTTCAACAAAGACATCACCTTGAAAAAATGATCAACATTTATCTTTCAACATATAAATTGTTATTCCAATAAAAACTTGAACAAACATCAATTACCTTATTCAACAAAAACCAAAAGGATGATTTGAAACTTTGTTTAAGTGCTCTAGAAAACCACCATGTATTGATATCGATCCTCTGATTAAGCCTATGGAACAAAGGGAAGAAATAAAGAAAGAAAATAATACAGCTGCAATCAGTAATAGAAATGCTTTGAAATCCCTATCCTCGAGCTTATATATGTCTGTCCATCTGATGAATTGTGTTAAATGTGTTCGGCCGAAAGCCTATTTATACAATTTGTCACGAAAGGAAACGATACGACGTGTCGTTTCATTTTTTCCGACGGGCGAAATTCGTTCGACAGTCTTTTAGCCGAAAGAATGGTTTTTCAGCCGAAAACCTTGGAAACCGTTCAGTTTTGACCGTTTCCGTTAGATTTTATTCTTTCGGCCAAAATATTATTTCGGCCAAAAAAAGGAAATTGGGACTGAAAAATAAAACCAGATAATTTCCCCAAGCTTAACTGAACTTCGGAGGTTGCGGACTCCTGCAAATACTGAGAATTTGGTTTCGAAATTGACACGAGCATTTCCAAAATTGAATCTACTTTCAATTCCTATAATTTGTTTTCATTTTCTTTATTTTTATCTAATTTTATTTAATTTTTTAAAAAAATCACTACATAATATTTTCAATAGACATTATGATTCGGTGAAATGAAATATTGGTATCTCTAAAAATATACAATGAAAAATTTGGAAAAAAATATATTCATAATCCTTAAGCTGTTCTTTTCAAAAGGGTATATTTAGATTTTAGTTTTAAGTAAAAATTAAGATAGACACAACGTGTAGAAAAACATGTGTTTAAAATCTGCAACGTTTTCAACTTGGTCAACTTCAAAAAATTCTAGAAATTATAATATTCATCCGTTAGATTCAAAATTATAGTCATAATAAAACAGAGTCTCTGTAGATTATTGCAGTGTATTTAGTTTCTCAAAAACATAAGTTTAATAATAGATACATTGTTGTAGAAATAAGTAACTCATTATCATTCATTTCATGTTTAAGGAACATATTGTTAAACAATTGTCAAATTGACATATCAAATCGTGATAAAAAATTTTGAAAAATAGTCATTGGAAAGATAACACAATTCTTCACAAGTTTTGTTTTTACTGTAAAGTGAAATTCTAAATAAAAATAATACTTTTGTATGCTGGAAGTTGAATAACTTGTGAAAATACAATTTTTTTCCTCATAAAACAAGCAAAAGTGTAACCCATCTTCATGATTTCACCCATTGATTATATACATGTTCATGATAATGTTTTTACCTGAGCCACAAAAAACAAATATCTGATAGACTATTCAAAAGTTTTTTTTCATCCCAAGTCTTATTTATTTTACCATTTTATATTATTTGGATGAAGAATTAAAGATATTTTATTTCATATTGAGATTTAATGCACTTTGTTATAGCCTACCTTATAATTGAAAACATGCTCAAAGAATTATACATTAACATGATATATTCATCATTTATATGGTAAAATGTTTATGAATAATGGATGGATTAGTTAATCATGACAACAAAGTTATTAATATGATTAATGTTATCAACTTAAAACATGACTTGGGTAACAAAACATTTTGAATTATGGGTTTTCCATATAACATTTCAACTTGTTTTTCTTCAACTCCATTTAGTGGGTTAGGATAGCATCATGTTCTTTGCCATAAACACAAAATTAATTCACTCATCCAAGTTGAGACAAGCTTATAATTTATCATCCTTTCACGATTTAGGGATTTTCTATGATAAGGGTTTTTTCATTATGAGAAAGGGTTTCATACACACAACTTTGTATTTCACATATTCCCTTTATATTTTGCTTGGCCAATTCTCTCATGGGTTTAATATTCATATCTGAGCCTTAAGGTTTTGAATTTTTTGAAGTGAATTAGTTGAAAATGGTGGGATACCATTGATCGGTTTGAAGGATTGGTGAATTCATGCTTGAACATAGCAGTAATTTTGCATGGTGAATCATGAACAAATGGTTGAGAATCCGGGGAAACCGACGAAAACCCATTTCCAGAATGGGCCATTTTACTTGAATTTAAAGCGATTTCTTCAAAAAGTGAATATTTTCAGAGATATAATCGATTTTCTCAGACGGTTTTTTCCAAAAAACTCTGTAGGCACCTTTTTTTGAGATCCAAAACCAAACAAATCAAATTTTGTGCTTAGTTTCAATGAGGAAATATGCAATTTGGGGATTTCAAGTTTCATATATTGAAAATATAAGTATGATTTCTCTGTTTATATCTTTTATTTCTAATATTGAATGATTTGATATGTTAAGGATTATTTTTGAATTATTTAGTTATTTAGACGAAATATGAACATACTCACAAATTTCAGTTTTAGTTTATGATCAAACCGTGTTGAATTTCAGAAAATAAAACATGGGTTTTTGAGAATGGATGAATTTAGTTGAATCATGAGGATTTTCCCAAATTGAATTGTAGTTTTTGAGATATCCTTAGTCCATTGGAAGACATTTTTTCAAGTTGTGCCCATGCACCAACTGGAGGAAAATTTATGAACAAATCTTGATTTTGAAATTTTATAATTTGTTCTATCATTATTTGACTTTATTTTGTAGGTTGAATCTACAAAATTGTTTTGGATTAGTGAAATGGATATCCCTTGTCTTAAAAATCCTCAAGAAACCCTGCAACATATTATAACAACTCAAAGCTTGAAATGTGTTTTAAAACACAATTGTGAAATTTTGATTAAGAATCTAAAAATCTCTATAAAATTTATGAACATAATGATATTCCTCTCCCTGTTATACAAGTTTTTGAAATCATAAATTTCACCATCTATGACTCTTTGAATGATAATACAAATGGTATTATAGCGTTATGCATGTTTGGTAAGAAAAACGTGGAATTCAAGCAAAACTATTCTAAGATCAAAAGTTGGTTGGCAATTGATTTTTTTTCTTGAATCAATTTATTTATTTATTTCAGATTTATGAAAATCAGCCTCATTAAATGTCAAGTGTTTAATTTAGATGTTGGTTTGAACATATTTGAAAATTAAATTGTTTTTAATTTATTCAATTTCATGTTTTTTAAGAACAATTACAAAATTTGAAATTCTGTAGCTGCCCCTGATTTTTATTTTTGTGTTTGTTTTATTGTTATTAATTAGTTTTCATTTATGATGATAGGTGTACAAAGAAGGATTTGGACCAAGAATTGTACATAAATTTCAAAGACAAGCGGACGATTAATATCAAATAGTTAGAAAATTATTTTTGAAAAAAAAAAAACTAATTTATATTTTTTAGGAGTTGTTTGAGTTTTTATTTTTAGTTTTAGAATTAAAATAATTTTATGATAACTACTTTTTAGTTTTTTGTTTTAGCTAAGAGGGGTCTATTTTCTTATAAGAGAAGAAGGAGAAATAAAAAAGGGAGAGGTTTTGGTTCTAGATATCAAAAACTGGGGGGAGTAATTTTGCAGGGAAAGAAGCACTTGATTACACTATTGTATTAGAGAGATTATCTTTCTGTGGGATTCTTGAGGATTGTATAAGACCAGATTTATTTGAAGCTAATAAATTTTTTTTCATTTACTAGCACTACTGTATGATTTGCAAATTTGTTGTTTTTTTATAAATAAAGTAAAATCCTTATATTAATTTCTGCTAATGTTTGTACAATGCCATCTGTTAGCCACCTGTTTTGCCACAAAAGGGAAACCATAATAGGTGGCTTCCATTAAAAACTTAGAGTTTGATACATCACTGTGTAAACAAAACAATATGAAGAAAATGATCAAAAACTGGTCACCATGACCATCTAGCTTGCGACGAGAGGCATAGATTATGCCCATCTTTGGAGAGGTGATAAAACTAGAAGGAGAGCAAACCAAAAAACTTGGAGGTGCTATTCCCTAGGAGAGATCAGGATGCCATGGATGTTGTAGGCCAGGACAAACTTTTGACCACATGTTGAGCATTGATTTCATGTTGGAGTGTCTGCCAATGCATCGAACACAATATTAGTTCTCTAGCCGAGGATGTGATGAATGTGCAACTGGTCATCTTGCTTTTTCCGAATTTCAAAAATGATTTGGAGGTGCTCGTCTGAGAGTCGATTTGGGGAGAGAAGAGGAGTCTCCACCTCGTTTTCCTCACTAGTTCTCATCAAATGCTCCTCCACCTGCCATCTTGGGGGGATTTCTTCCTCCACCATGCAACTGCCTTTTCCAAACACCTGATCCTGTGGGTGGATGTTTTTGGGGGGGAAGAGGATAATTGAGAAGAGGATTGCTCTCTTTCGGAGGTGGCATATCCTCTCCGACCGGGAGGCTGCCATCGATCAAAGGAGGAATTTGAGGGGGTAATGAGGGAAGCTCAGGCGACCCCTGGCTCTTATGCCTGGGGCCAATGGTGCGAATTATGATGAGAGCTAATTGGGAGGGGGTGATCCTGCTATGTTTGGAGAGGGTGTTGTAATACATCGATCCTCTCTTGGATTTCCCCCTTTCTCTTGGCATGGTGGAAGGATTGCAGAGGCTGGCCTGTGGTGGAATGAAGGCGAAGAGCAGAGGGACTGGTGGGGAGAGCCCGAGAGAGCTTGATAGGATCGAGGAGCAAGAGCAATTGCAGAGGGAAAATTAGAGAATTCACTTGAGAGATCCAAGGGGAAATAACGGAGGGACTGGTGGGGAAAGTTGGAGAGATCTCGAGAGAGTCAAGGAGCAAGAGAAATTACAGAGGGAAAATGAGAGAATTCCCCTGAAAGAGCCAAGGAACAAGAGAAATTACAGAGGGAAAATGAAAGAATTCACCCATGCATTTTTCTTCTTAGTGCATCTTGAATTGACAGATAGGCTAGCCATGAAATCCGATGTGATGAATTCCCTAGGCCTGGTTCCTAGCATAGTACACCCGGTATGGCTTACATGGGGGGGCCATTAAAACTACAAGGCTATCTAGGCGCACTGCCTTTAATCTCCGATGAGTGCAGTTCATTCTGCAATAATGGATGGAGGGTTGGTGATAGGGGTTATTAACGCCCATTGCTACCCCATGCCATCTTTCCTCTGGATCTGTCCAGTTGTCACCCCATCTGGGGGAGGGAAATCCTGGTGGGCCAACTCCATGCATTGGAGCCACAGTTGCAAACTTGGGGACTGCCTTGTGTTAATGAAAGTGGCCTGCTGAGTAGAGTCAACACCTGCATTGGCTAATATTTCCACCACCTTGTTTGCACTTCTCCTTATGTTTGAGGTGGTGAGAGTGAGAGAAGGATTGAGAAGAGATTTTAGACTGTTGAGGGGGCCTAGGAGGGGCCAACTGGGGGTGATTTTTTCTGGGTCTTTTCCATTTATGACTTTGGTAGCTAGCTCAATGATTACTATAGAATATCCTTTTATGATGAGGTGAGTGAGATTGTGGTCAATTTCTATTTGGATTCCTTTGATAAGGCCCCAGATTTCTGCTGAATTATTGGTGTCATACCCCAAATTTTATGCCATGAGAAATTGAATTTGGCCTATGCTGTCCCCTATGACTACTCCATATCCTGAGTTTTCTAGATTTCCCTTAGAGGAACCATCGAAATTGACCTTGTGAAAGCCAGAAGTAGGTGGGAGCTAGGTAGAGGGGCTAGAAGCTGTTTCTTTTAGGGAAATCTATATGGGGGGGAGGTGAGGGTCAGGGAGAAGCCCCATGAATTTAGGACAGAGATTTCACCGGGATCAGTGGGAAAATCATCTTGGGTCTAATTGTGGAGATGGATGGTTTTGTGAAGGTGCTTGAGGATATCGGTCCAGAGGAGAGGGGGAGGGGAGGCTTGAGAGTGGAAGATTCACATGTTCCTCTCTTTCCACAATTTCCAGATGATGAAGCCTGGTAGGAGTTTCCAAGTTCTATTTAGGAAAAGACTTTTATAGGAACCGGGCCCCCAATTTATGATTGTGTTAATGATTCTATTATTCTCTCTTCTGGTTCTTCTCATGTTCTGGGCAACCTGGTTCCAAATTTCCTCACTGAATTGGCAGTTATTTAGGAGGTTCTCCATGGTTTCTTCCTGTTGGTGGAAAAGTGGGAATTTAGGGGCCTATGAATCCTCATCTTCTAAGATTGTCCCAATTTATGATTTTATTTTGAACTAGAAGCCAAAGAAAAGTGGAGATTTTTGGCCAAAATTTTGATTTCCATATTTTGCCCATATGTGATCTTTTTGAATATTTTGGAAGTTTTCCTGCAGAATGTAGCCTTCTTTGAGTGTGAAGTTTCCATGTGGGGTGTGACCCCAACATAGAATTTCTAGGTCTATGCTTATACAAATTCTCCTTTGATTTTTCATTTGTTTCCAATGCTGCAAGTCACATTCTGCAATAGTGTGGAGATCATGTGAAGTCATTTTCTAGCTGCGCCAAGGAGGATTGCTGGAGGTGTTTAACCATAGTTTTGCCACTTTGAGGGAGATTATATCTTGGATGTGATTCTCATAAGATATTAAGTTTTCTTCAGTTTGTAGGGGTGAAAATTGCTGCAAGGAATCCATCCAGAATAGTGCACTCTCTCCATTGCGAATTTCCCAAAAAGCTTGTTCCTGTATTAGTGGGTGATTTTTCCAGGTAGTGTTCCAGATATTGGATACCTGAGTTTTGTCCTGTAGCCATATAAGATGAGCCTAAGATGTGTTCGGGGCATATTTGTGTTTCCACAATTTTTCCCAAAGCTCAGTTAGAGTTTTGAGCCAACGCCACCATATCTTTTCTCCCATGGTGTTGTTTAATTTGCCTGGATCTCGGAGACCCATACCACCTAGAGATTTAGGATTACATACTTTATCCTAGCTGACAAGTGCCCATTTTTTTTCAGGATTATGACCATGCCAAAGTAAATTTCTTTGCAGATTCCTTATTTTTTTTATGACTGATTGTGGGGTGGAAAGGGCCGAAAAGAGGTAGGAAGGAATGGATTGTAGAACTGATTTCAGAAGAATGAGCTTGGATATGTGATTGAGGGATCAAAAGGTCCAGTTGCTAAGGCGATTAGAGATTGAAAGGAGAAGAGAATCCCAAGAAATGTTTCTAGTAGCAGAGTCAGAAAGAGGAAGTCCCAGATACTGAGAGGGCAGGGAGCAACTGGGTATGTTCATCAGTTGCGAGATGTGATGTTATATGGACTCTGGCATATTGAAGAAAAAGAGTTGATATTTTTCCATATTAAAGGTGGTTTCGAAGGCTTCATTGAAATCATTGAGAATGGAACTTAGTTTTTTGGATTCTTGCACAGTGGGGGTGTTCATAATAATTTTTTCATCTACAAATTGGCTATGTGAGCCTGCTGGCTGTAACCCATGTAAATGGAGGCCTTGTAGTGAGCCAGTCTGAATGGAATCCTTGATGTATGGCCCAAGCCCTCAACCATTATGAAAAATAGAAAGGGGGAGAGTGGGTCACCTTGTCTTATGCCTCTTGAGGGGGAAAAGGGTTGAGAGAGTAATCCATTGACAAGAATTGAGAAGAAGGTAAAGAATATGAGATTCATTATCCAGGAGATCCAGTCTTTGTTGAATCCAAAAGCGGTTAAAAAGGATTTCATATACTACCAACTTAATTTGTCAAAAGACTTTGAGAGATTCAATTTTAGTAGCATACCTAGGGTGCGAGTGCTTTTGAGCGAGTGAATTATTCCGTGGAGTAAGATGACATTGTCCATGATTTTCCTTGCTTCAACATACCCTAATTTCTCCTTGGAGATGATGAAGGGGAGAATGGGCTTGAGTCTCAATGAAATGAAATTGGAGAAGATTTTGTAAACCACGTTGCATAACGCTATTGGATGGAAGTTATTCAGAATAGTAAACCTCTCTTCCTTTGGAATTAGGGTGAGGAAGGTGGCTTTTAGCATTGGGAGGAATTTTCCCGAGATACGTGATTCCTCAACCAATTGCCACACCTCTTCCCTGAGCATTGGCCAACAATAGTGGAAGAAGTCTGTGGTGAAGCCATATGGGCATGGAGCTTTTCCTTTGGGTAGATTCTGAATGGCTTGATCCACCTCTACTTCCGTTATGTGTCTCATGAGAGCCACATTCTGTTTCGGGGAGATAAGGGCTAGCATGTTTTGAGTGACCCATTCTATTGCTAGAGTGCGATCCACAGAGGGTTCTGAGAGAAGATCCTTGTAGAAGTCTGTCAACTCGTTTGTTATTTCCTGGTGGGTTAATAGAATGTTTCCCTGATCATCTTCTAGCTTTGTAATGTGGTTGATGAAGTGTCTATGGATCATGGAGCGGTGGAAGAATTTGGAGTTTTCTCCCCCTCCTTGAGCCATTGAATGCAAATTTCTGTCTCCATAGGATTTCCTCATGCTTGTATCTTTCTTCAAGTTTCCTTTTTATGGTGTTCTCCTCTTGTTGTTGGGTGATTGTGTAGCCCGTTTGAATGAATCAATCATGAAGGTATTCTAGTTTTTGTTCTAGTGCTTTTCTCTCTTGAAAGATGTTCCCAAAGACATCTTTGTTCCATTGGCGTACTTGGTGTTTGAATTTTTTTAACCTTTGCTGGAAGTAGAACATTTTGGTCCCCTGCTTTATCTCCACATTAGTCCACCAAGTGTGAGCTAGCTCCTGGAAGTTTGGGTGGGTTAACCAGAATTTCTCAAACTTGAAGGGTTTGAGTTTGGGAGTGGCTATTGTGTCTATACAGAGCTGAACTGGCCATTGATCTGAGCCTGATTTTGGAAGTATGTTGGACTCTACAATTGGTCCTTAGAGAATAAGGGTTTCCAATATTAAGAAGCGGTCTATCCTATAGGTTGTTGGTTGATGTCCTGATCATTTGTTGGTCCAAGTGAAGGTTCTATTGCCTGTTTCTATGTCGACAAGGTTGAGTCGGTCTATTAGCTCCTGGAATTTTATGCTTTCTTGTTCCAGGCATTTATTCCCTCCTCTTTTTTCCTCAAGCGTGAGAATTATGTTGAAAAATCCTCCGACTATCCATCGCTTGTGTTCAACAAGAGAGCCTAGGTAAGACAAACTTCTGAGGAAGAGGTCCTTGTCCTGGCAGTTTTGCGGGCCATAAGCATTGGTAGTCATCTGAGCCAATAGCTCGATAATGAGATATCAATGTGCTTGGTGTGGAGAGGCATTGATCCAGAATCACTGTAGTGGGGTTCCAGAGTATAGCTAGTCCCCCTTCCGCACCTTTCAAATTTGAATGAAAAAATTTGTAGCGTCGCCAACATTTTTTGAGTAAGTCCTCAACGATTTGTCCTGCACGCTTTGTTTCTTGTAGCAAGAGAATGTCTGGGTCTTCATATTTTACGCAGTTTCGAAGAATCCTCTTTTTGGATCTCCCATTTAGGCCTTTGATGTTCGATCCGGTTATGATTTTCATTATTAGCAATTGGGTGGGTGGGAAAAGGAGCTCTCTAAGAGTCACTATATCTGCCCTAAATTGATCATGTAGTTCCCTGCCTCTTTTAATAGTTGGTGTGTTTATTTTCTCCCTCGCCTTTTGTTTTCCTTGGGGTTCTTCTAGGGATCTGGGTTTGGATCTATGCTGATGGAGAGTCTAGATATAGCCCTCATCGTGGAGTCGAGAAATACCTTGTGAACTTTCCTGAGTTGATCTTCCGGTATTGTTTTGAGGTCCTTCTTGTTGAGTGCTTCTTCTATCTTGTATAGGTCAATGTCAGCTAGATATTGCTCATCCATTTCCATTATAGTATCTTCTTTCATATCTAGGCCTTTCCCTAGATTTGAGGGTGTGTGGGGATATTGGATCTTGTTGTTTCCTCGATCTGTTGCTTGATGGGGGTTTTCAACCTCTTCTTCCTCTGGAAGCTGGTTGAGGGCATCAAAAGAGTTGGTGTTTGAGTTCCTTCATTCACCATTATTGTTGGGTTTTTTCTGTGCTCGTCTTTTGCGGTTCTGAAACTGTGTAAACCCATCCTTCAGTTTCTCTTCCACTTCCAATTTGGTTGGTGTATTGAGGGGGAAATCCCTAAAGAGATGCCCATGCTCATGGAATTTATGACAATGAAATGGGATATGTTCATAATCTATGGTTTGGGCCCATTCCTCATCCTGATATTCCAAGGTTACTGAACCAGGTATGGATTTTGAAATATTCATATAAACACATATTCTTGCATAAGACGTGTATTTTCTTTGCTTGGTGGCCTCTGAGGACTTGACATGTTTGTTGAGGGTATTTCCAATACCCATTATAATTTCTTCTAACTAGAACTCTTGAGGCAAGGAATAGAGACAAATCCATATTGGGGCATAGGAAAAATCTTCCTTTTCGGGGCAGAAGTGGTCCGTCCAAAAGCGCAATTATAGACCCATTGAGTTATAGAAGTATGGTCCACTTTCGAATATGCGGTCCTTGTCTTCTAGGTTGTAGAAAATTACTATGAAGAACCATTTAGAGCTTAGCTGGAGCTCGTAATCTCCTTTCGGAGTCCACCAGGTCTTTATCCATCACACAATATCCTTTTCTGAGGGCCAAAGATATGACATATCCTTTTTCCAATTAGAGCATGGTCTCTCATGAACTATGTGTGCTCCCTTATTTTGGTTGATTTTATGACATATCTGGGCACTACCAGTTCTTGTGGGATGCATTTTCCAGGTATCCAAACCTGAGCATATTTTGTATGTGATGACTCCACATCCATGCTTGTTCCTTTGCTTCCATTTGTCTCGTCTTGCATAAATCAGCCCCGTAGGTGTGGTAGGGGTTCGAAAGGCGATTGAATTGCATGTGATTTTTATGTCTCATTTGTTGTTTTGTTCTAGTATGAGGGGGTTTTCACTCCTCCGCCTGCTCTCATTCTACTGTGTTAGGGGGTGTGGCAGGGATGGTTGTGCCAGGCTCATGCAGATAGGTTTTGAAGGTACCAGGGCATGGTTCCGCGAAGTGCATGTTACTTCTTCTTGTTAATTCTGTTTTGATTTGAATCTTTAATTTATTAAAGCTATCTTTACATAAAGGAAAATATTTCAAATCATAATTCGATTATAGATTCATGGAAAATTGATTGTAGTTAATGATAATTATTTGTCATTTAATTGTAATCTTGTTTTGTTTTAATTATTGTTTCATTTAAAGAATCGTTTCTTCAATATGATAGTAGATTTTGCATTGAATCTATTTGATTGAGCTTAAGTATATGTTTTGGTTGACTTAAATAACTATTTATTTAAGCCATTACATTGCATGTTTATGTGAATAACTTGCAAATCATATAGATCGTTTCTATGATTTGCAAGTAAATCTTAATCTCGAATTCAATATCATTCCTCTCCCATTTTTTTTTTATCACTTGGCTCTTGCTTTGGATGAGATCTATATCTCGTCCTAATGAAGATAGAATAGATTACATTTTATTTTTTCTTTATTGCATCTTAGGATTAATCTACATTTGTATTTAGTCCATAAAGTATCCTTTCAGAGGAGAAAAATATAGTGTAGTGTAGCTAAGCCCTTGTTTCAACCATAAGATTGATTTCTTGTAAGCATGCCACAAGAGAGTGATCCCTTTATTTCCATTTGCTGATAAAAATAAGTAACATTATACATTAGCAGATAAAAATTTGTATATATATATATCTGTACATATAGATTAACTTAGCTTAGAACTTAGGTTAGGACACAGGTAACTGGAGATCCATAGAACCAGTCAAAATTGCCATTTCAATGGAAACAGGTCTAATTAGGACCCTGGCCGATCAATATCCCCAATGTTGAATATGGTCATATTTGGCCATCGACACAACACTTATATATTGTGGTTGAAAAGGATTAAAAATCTCTATTATTGATTCACCCCCCCCCTCTCAGTAATCTGACAATGGTTTATGCCTTGTAGAAGTTCAGACACTATTTGTTGGGATCCCATTTCAAGATGTATACATATCACTTTGCACTGATATACCTAGTGAACAAGCCAGTGTTGGGGGGGAGAATATGCATATTGTTATTACTATTCCAGGAGTATACATTTGAAGTTATCGTGAATCTAGGGAAAATGAATGCAGGACCAAACCGTTTTTTGTAAATATTGACAGGAGAAGACGCAGGGAACCTAAAAGATAATTTACCAAATGTGTAGTTATTTTTAGCTCAAATGGTAGATGAACACTTTACAAAAAAGTCCAATTTTTGAGTACAGGAGTCGCCCCATATGAAATGACAATAGCACAAAAGAAGAAATTATTGGTTAAAGCAACAGATTATCAGTTGATCACAGGAAACTTATATAAGTTAGGAATATATGGGATACTATGATGATGTCTATTAGAACCCAAAATACCAATGATCATAGAGGAGGCATATGATGGAATTGCAGGAGGTCATTATGTAGGAAAGGAAACAACTCAAAAGATCTTACATGCAAGACTATTAATGCAAACCCCCTATGGTCTCGCGCGACCTCCCGGTCTAGGATCTTCCTCTGGAGCCGAATTAGCTCTCGGGTCCCCACATAACCCTTAAGTTCTTTACCACAATCCTTTTCCTGCACTGCGTGAAAGTTTGTATTCACAAGGGTCCTCTTTCTCCAGTGGATTCGTACACGTGACCTAGGGCTTAAAACCTTGGCCTTCATGTTGGAAGGGTTTATTCTAGCGCTCTGGAACTTCGGGCTTCAGGAGTTTTCTCCACTTCAACCTCAACAAAAAAACTCCTCCCGAATAGACGAACTATCGAACTCACGAAGAGTTTAGGGATCAACAGTCCACACTCCTTGGCACATTCTATGGATAAGAAAGACTCTGGGGCTTCTGGATTCAGGACTTTTGTACACTACACAAATATCACCCAAAACCACCCGGATAGCTAAATACCGAATAACTCGATATCTACAGTTCATGTTTTACCAGCCAATTGACGGTCAATATTAACTCTGGGCTTCGGGACTTCAGAAGATTCTCCACCCCACGTGAAAACGATCTAATTTTCCTGGAGTGCCGAATTGCCAAACCACTCAGGGATCCAACGACTAACACTCACCTGGTGATCTACGGTGTAGATTCACTCTAGGACTTCAGAGCTTCGGGGCTCTGTGCCTCACTTGCGATAAACAACTTAAAACTGTTGGAGCAACAAAGTCCAAAGGACTTGGGAGTTAACAACCACGCTCCTTCTCCTCATTCCAATGGATGTGAGGGATTCCATCTTCTCCCAAACAGAATTCATCCACTTGACCCTAAAACAAAGGGATTTCTCCTCTTGAGGACTTACTCTCACTATCCCTCCTTGAGCTTCGTCACTTGGATGAATCAAACTTTGGTGCACACTTTGCGCTTCTCTCCTAAGTTTTTTCAACACTTAATGAAGTGTTGGCTCTATGCAATCCTTTCATTTCATCTCTCCTTTGAGATTTTACACTACTCTAAGTGTAGTAACACTCCTTGCACTTGCTTTATGCAAACTTACACTATCTTTCCTAAGCTTCTAAACCTGTAACCGATTCTCCCTCCACACACCTTGCGTTGGAAATATGCACAATTTGCACCAAGATTTCAGAAGAGAAACAATTGAACTTATAATTAATTCAAGGACTCATTCAAATAACTATTTAGGTTCACACACACACAAACACAGAGATAACAATATAACATTTACCCAATTACTCAGGGACAAACAAATTCAGAGTCTTAGAAATGTGTGAGCAATTCTCTTCTCCTATATTCCTTCAACAATAATTTACAAGAGTTTTCTACTGTCTTCAACAATAGTAGTAGCAAAAACAACCTCTTGTGGGCATATATTACATTAATTTATACATGAAGGGGCTTCTCAAGCCTTCCCTCCAAACTATTCTAGTGCTTTCATATCACAATTAAAATCTTCCTACCATTAAGACGATTACAATAAATGAACAATTACAATTCAGATATGAGTCGACACTCAAAATATGTACAATCCTACATGAATTAGAGACAATTACAACCTTATGGAGAATCTACAAAGGACCTAGCCTAAATATCTTATGGGATTCTTAATTACAAAGGTCTCAAAATTAAAATGACATGCCCTCATTTGGATCCAAACCAATTACAATGCACTGTGATGGATGTTGAGTCATGTTCCACTGTGCCTCATTAAATGACGACAATGATTCATCAACTATGGTGGCCCAACCTCCACAAGGACGCTAAAGAATATTGTCAGAGTTGTGACATTTTTTAGAGAGTAGGAATGCCATCGCGAAGGGACGAGATGCCTTTGAATCCACTAGTGACCTTGCACACATTTGACAAATGGACAATGGATTTTGTCGAACCAATTAATCTGTTAGAGCTTTGTAATTTCTAGAGGTTGTAGAAGAAAGGACAACGGTAACCACAAAACCACTTTGGAAGCTGGGATCTAGACCTGCCAGCTTCAGAGAGGGATCTCTCTATAAGATTTAGATTTTTTTGAGTTAAAATATTAGGCTAGTTATGCTAGCTCATAATTTGTTTGTTTGTTTGAAATATTTGGATGATTTGTATGCTTAAATTACCATTAGGCTATGGGGTCTATCTTTTAGAACATGGATCAATTTTATATTTTATAAAGTTTCTTCACATGGCAGGGTAGTAAAATTGTTTGGATCTGGTAAATTTAGATGAGGTGAATGGGAAGAAAAGACAGGAAACTCCACCAAGTAAAAGAGCAATTAAGAATTATTTTACTTAATTCTAGTTGAAAAACATAAAAATCATTCAAAACCAGAAACATTGTATATTGAAATAAATTCTGTTCTTTAGCCTTCTTTGAATAATTAGGCTTGAAAACATAAAATGATGACAAATAATGAAACACATAAACAAAGAGAGTTTCACATAACCAACAGTATGACACAAGAATCTCGTGAAAGAGACTTTTTTTATTACTGGTCGATCCTCTTGAATGATACACAATAAATTTCTTGGATGAAAAAATCAACCCTCAATAATTCGAAAAGAGAAGTATTTATACAATTATTTACAAAGATCCTGTCATAAATGATTGGGATGTAATTTAGGAATATCTAAACTGATTGTATCTTTGATTACAAAAATTTAGGAATCTTTTAGATTTGCTTGGATTTCTGGTGTTGATTTGGTGGAAGTTGTTGATGACTTGTCTCTTTGACTTTGCTTAACGGTTGGTGCTTGCTGGCTGAAACATCAAACTCATCTTTACTCAAGTGACTCACATATATTTTCCCACCTCTTTTTACTTGGGATTGATATCTTGAGTAATTTTTTGTAAATTTCATCAATGTCTATGTACTTGGAAAAAATAGGCTTAGTAATGAAAACATGTTTGATTTCATGTTGAATGTTCAAGTCAAACTGCAATGTTTCCAGGAATGCTTTCCCAATGATGCTTCCCTGTATTCCTTCAAAATTTTAATTGTCCTTTGCCACTGTCTTCAATTTCTGGTTGTAATCAGGCAGGGTGATCAAGTTGTCTTTTATCACTAACAAACCACGAAGCCCTTTCTTGTGTAGCACCTCAAACTTGATGAAGAACCTATGCACACCTATGTCCATAACCTGAGATTTTTCTTCCAACTGCAACATGAGACCTTTCTTGGTCAGAACCTTTTTGATTTCCAGGATAGTTTTAGTTCTGTCCTCTATCTCCAGCTCTTCTAACTCCTGTTGTGTTTTAGAGTTTAAAAACCTCATGAGCTTTGTGGCTTCTATTGGATTTTCTCCCAATTCTTCTTTGATAATTTCAATGGGTCCTCTAGATTTTTGGATTAATTCATGCTTCTAAAAAATGATCTGTATAGAGTGCCAAATATCTGTCATGTATTTATTGATGTCTATCGATATGTTTTCCTTATCTTGGGATAAGGTATTTTCCATGGTTGTTTCTTTCCCTAATTGTTGCAGTTGTTGGTTGAGCCTCTGATATTTATGCATTTCTACCTAATGAGAAGCCTGGAACATTTATTTTATTTCATGTAATGACTTTACCTCTTCCTGTAAATTTTTAATTTCTTCTCCTTGTATGGACATATCCTCCATAGATTTCACTAGTTTATCAGAGGCATCTAAAGTTTGTGCTAGGATCGCCGTTGATGTAGAAAATACTGTTGTTCTTATCCTTGTTATGGGAATTGCATCTAGTGGAATCATCGACAACTGTACATTCTTCTCTTTTTATTTAATTAACTTGTCCATCTCTGCTTCCATTTCCCTAATCTGTGCATTTTGCTCCATAATAAATTTGAGCATCTCTTCTTTTTGGATTTCTGTCTCAACTACTTCTTTAGTTTGTGAATCCTCCGTGGCTAGAAGTTTCAGCTATTTCCCGAGTGATTCTATTTCAACATTCTTCTTCTTTATCAACTCCTTTGCTGCTTTGACATTAGTTGGATCATATCCAATTTTGACGACTAACTCTTCCAATGATTTTATCTTAGTATCCTTGGCCAAAGAAGAGATCGTTTCAATTTTTAATTGGGAATGGATATTATTTAGAGATACCTGTAATTTAGAAGCAGTCATTGAGGTGTTTGTCATGGTTGATAATATCATCTCCCCTGTCTGTTTGTGCATATCCATCTGGTCAACAGGATGGACATCCTTTATATCAAACTAAAAATCAATATTCTTGTAATATGATCCTGTCTTTGGATAGGGGACTTGTGCCTGTAAGAATTCCATTTTCATTCTTCCCTTCTCCGTGTCAAAAGCTGATAACATTCCATACTAAGTAGTAGATTTCTATTTCCAAAACTGAGTATAAGTGCTGGTATTAAGAAGCTCATTCCTTTGTTTAATTTCCTTATACTTGTCAAAAATATTTGATTCCTTTTGTCCTTGAATTGATTCAGCTGTCATAGTTGTGTTTGTATTTCTTTGAGAGGTTGGTGATGATGGAGAACCTGCAAACAAACTATCTGACCAGGCTAAAGAATGTGTTCCTTCCAAAACTATTGTGGACTGCATTTCTCCCTCTTTAAGAAAATCTATTGTGTGACTGGTTTTAGTCCTCTTTCTATATACTTGAAAATATTCAGCTGATACCTCTGTGACTGAAGGAGAAAATTCCTTCCTTGATCTTTTCTCTGCTTTCTTTTGAGGTGTAGTGGTCTATGAAGTGCTTATAGAGATAGTTTGCTCCTCTTCTTCTTGCAAGGTGTGTTCTCCCCATTCATTCCGGTTAATATATCTTTCAAACTCTAGCCTTTGTGTGTGCACATAGGGAGTGGTATTTTGTTTGGTCCTTAGCTCAGAAATGATGCCAAATGGGTCATATGACCAAATGAATCTAAGAGGAAAATTCATATGTCTTAAGAGGATGTCCACTTCTTCACCATCTTCTCTACTATTGTAGATAAATGGTCCAATATGAGTTTTGATTATGAATTGGGATTTATTCTTGGCCAATACAAAATGAATTTCATTTGAATTTATCATCTGCCTTATATACTCCAATGAAAAAATCCTCATTGGGAGGTATTTAGGAAATTTGTATGGTGGAAGCTCACATCCATGCACCTTGATTTCTGTATAGTTTTGGTATAAATACCATTCACCTGTCTTGACTTGATCGGTTAAGTGAAAAACCTTATGAATTTCTTCACTAACCCTGGTTTCTGTGCTGCTGCTCAACAAACAAGTAGATGGATGGGTGAATTGATCAATGAAATCTTTGAAAATGTACTTTGTTGAGTTCTTCCTCACTAATGAAGTCCATAATATGACTGACTGTGGGCTTCCTTGTTCATTTGGATTTTGGAGTGTAAAAGGAAACATGTATGCTTGATAGAATAGGAACAAATAAACCAGAATGGAAGAACATTTGAACATCCCTTCAGTTGGAAACTTGAGGAATTTCTCATGAATACTGTCAGCCAAGAATTGACTGAAATTGCACTTTAAAACAACCTTTTATTCTGTAGAGAAAATGGACATAAAACCTAAAATAGGTTCATCTACCCATTCATCAGAAAAATAACCTAACAGACATGAAATCATGGAGATAATATGGTTAGCTTTCTCTGTGAAAATGGAAGAGGGGTATGGTGGATTTTTCTTAGGAAACTGGGCATCTTCAGAGAGGAAAATCTCAAAAATATGGGCTCTCTAAGAAAAGGTTAATTTCTGTTGCAATTCATTTAAGGCTTCGATAGAGAAAGGGGCAGTGGAATCATTTTTAGGGATCTGTAGCATTTGGTCAATTGTCGCAGGGGTAGCTGTGAACAAGATTTCACCAGTGTGAGAAGAAATGGCTCTTTGGCATGGTAGATAATTATCTTGGCATCTGAGGACAAATTCAGGGAAAGGATAATTCCGAGGAAACATGTAAAGGGGAAAATTGGATTCCCAGAGTCCAATTTCAACGCTCTGGTAGAGGAAGATTTCTTTCAACCAAGAGTGTAATTCAAAGAAATTGAATTCACACTTCAACTCTACAACCTTGTAGTATTTGTTTGCTAGAGGAATGTGGTCCTGGTTGATGGGAGGGGGAATCACTGGGTTTTTAGAGGTGTCGACAGGCTTGACCTTGGGATCCATAATTGACGAAATCAACAGTAAAAGGATGGAAACACTATAATTACTAGAATAAAAATTCACCTGTTGATGGTGAGCGATGGTGGTGGTAGTTTGACAGCTTAGCTCGGCGAGGTATTATTCGTCAAACAGTGTAACAAGATGAAGTGAGGGGTTTTTATATGCACAGTGATATCTATTGTGGCGTGAGACAGTTACGGGACAAATAACAATCACAGGGAGGGGTTTAATTGGCTAATGGGTATGTTGTGTGGGGCAAGTGTCATGTAGGGAGAGGGTAGTAGCAACAGGGAGAGTGAATGGTATCGAGATTAGGTTAGGTATATTTTGAAGGGGGGGTCTAAATATGGGAATAGGAAGAGGGGGTGCGAAATAGTAAGGAGGCGCCATGTTATGTGGGACCGGAGAGGGGAAAACCACTTTTCAGACCCCCCTCCGCTGATAAAGGTAGGTGGGTCGAGGGGGGAGAAAGTGATTGAGGGACGTTGATTGGGTACGAGATGGTGCCGCCGAGGAGGATTTGCACGAAACTTATGTGCTACAAGACAAAATTTCTTGTCAACTTCCGAACTTTGGATAAAAATACATATGTCATAAAGCCAAAGTTAGCTTTTTGAAATCTTTGCATTCTAATTTATTTTTCCTATGCTAAACTAACCTATTTTTATCAACTTAGGGTGCATTTTAATGTGAAAACCCTTTTCAATTTTTCTCTGAAAGGAAAATTCACCTAACCTATCTTCTATCCTATGCATCTAACTCATTAATCCAGCTTAAACAATTGGATTAATTTATTCCTCTACCTAACTAATTTAGCCAAGATTAGACAGTTTGGCAAAAATTATTCTCTAACCTAACAATGACAATTTAAAAATGTTTCGTCATCATTAGAGTGTATGATTCATACTTATTTTTATTTTCATGGGGTTTTCTTGTTTTTCTCTTTTTATTTTATTTCATTTTTTTATTTTATTTTTTCTTTTCTTTTATACCCTCTTTTTATTTTCATTATTTTTTTATCTTTTATCTTTTTTTCTTTTGGAAATAATTTGCAGAACGAAATATTGTTTACAACATAAAATCACTGAAGGAGAAATATTCAATCACCATATGATACTATGAAATATAGGACTCTAACATAATCCACCAACGAGGAGATCAGGAGCTATGTACATAATTACCACGACATACTAATTGAAAATATGGGCAGAGGTCAAACCAATTAAAGATTTCAATGCAGAGAAAAATGCACGGTTCTTATTTGAGAACGTAGTTAAGAGATTTGGGTGTCCTAAAGTAGTTACGAGCGATTACGTGAATCACTTTGTGAACAAGACAATTTCACATTGACATAAGAGTTCCATATTGAGCATCGAAAGAGAACTCCATATCACCCTCATGCAAATGGAACTGTGGAGGCATTCAGTAAGATACCGAAGAATGCGTTGACAAATGTATGTAATGTAGGAAGAGATGTCTGGGACTTAAGGATTCCTGTAGTGCTATGGGATTATAGAAATACATGCAAGAAATTAACAAGTTATACACCCTTTAGATTAGCGTATGTTAAGGAAGTAGTCATGCCCATGGAATTTCTGGTACCGAGTTCGTGCATTGCTGCAATGACAAAACTTACGTATTCCAATGAAGTAGAAGAAAGACTCTCACAGTTACTGGTATTAGAGGAATACCAATTTGATGGAGGGTTCCAACAACATGTACATAAGGCATATGAACAAACGTGGCATGATAGATAGATCAAGTAGAAGAAGCTCCAGACATGAGATTTAGTACTGCTCTATGACAGTAAGTTCTTACAACACCCTGAAAAGTTAAGGATGCACTGGATAGGACCATACATGATCATATATGTGACATAATCAGGTGTTGTGGAGCTAGAACAGTTGGATGGACAAGTCATTGAAGGAATAATTAACGTGAGTCGACTGAAACTATACATGGATGGTCGTCCTTCCGTACACTAGTCGAATTGCACAGGATATGTACCATTAGACCTTATATCATAGTGTACTATAGAGAACAAAGATTGAAAAATAAATAAAAATAAAGAAAAACATGAAAAAGAAAGGAAATGGGTTAAGGAAGAAGTAGACAGTTGAAGAGTCCAACCAGTTAAGGAAAATTAGGAAAATGTCATAGAAGACAAAGAAGTAGGAAAACAAGTGCACATACGAAGGAAGAAAGTTTGCATAGAGAGAAGAGATCATGTAGAATGAAGATATCACACAAAGAGAAGGGATCACACATATAAAAGTTAAGAGAATTTAAGATAATCCATGACATGATGTGCAATAAAGAGAGACCATAACAGTGAAGTAGTGGCATCACATAACTATAAATGCAGATCGACCATAATATTTTGATAGATTGCAGAATATAATGGATAATTCACTGAATATATGGAGTTAATGAAGAATTACGACAGATAATGAATGTAGTGGAAGAAGGCATGAGTGGATCGGGACGAGCCATAGGTGACCGTTGGGGGCCTATTGGATAGGCGTTTTGGTTAAGTTTTGGGATCTGCACTAGAATAAGTCAAAGAATAAAAGGCAGTTAGAAGATGAACCTGAGCATGCGAAGGGAGAGGACTCGAAGGAGTCAAAGCACGTGATGGGAGGAAGAGTGATGGAGAGATGCGAAATAGGTGGAGAGTAGTTAGGATTTTGTGACATTTCGTCCACGTCGTAATGGGCTTAGCCCTATTTTGATGTATAAATTAATGAGGTTTTGGGTAGAATTAGTGGATGAATGTGCTAGGGGTTCAAAGGATGAGAAGTGATGGTGCATTGTGGGTGAGTTGAGTTTTTGGCTAAAGTATTCAGATGTTAGGACTAGGGAGGGAGGATCACACTACAAAAAAATGGCTAGGAAGGTTTGGTAATGTTATTGTTGCATATTTTGTAGCATATTGCGCAATTGTAAGAAGATCATCAATGACTAATATAAGAAGCCAACCATTGTGGACGTATCCCAAGTTGCGTGAACCACGTGAAGCCCTTGTGTCATAATGTGTTTGCATGTTATGATGTTTACTATTAATCTGCAATGGTGATAAATGATCAAGTATGCTGAATGTGTTATTCATATATGATGTTATAGTGTCACACATTAAAGTAACAGGTAAATGGACAAATAAAAAGTAAAGCAATGTCACACACATGAATGTCACATGACAAGTAACTGTTAACTAATGGAAAATGCACACATGAGTAAATGGTTAGTAGACCTTGTTGAGTGATCTTAGAGATTCATGTCAACCCTTGGAGAAGTCTAGAAGCCCTAGATATGTGGAAGAGATCGTTCGACAGTTGGTTGTCATGTTAGAGGTCTACCATTGATATTGATACATTGTTAAGGTATATACTTGGTATATGGTAGCACATGGATAGGATACATCTCTTAGTAATGATGGTGCTTGGTTGAGGTACACCATTGGTATTACTTGTTTAGAATATCTCATGGTACATGGTGTATGGCATGATATGGTATATCATTGATGAAATGGTACAGGTTCAATGCATATTTGATGCACTTGTTATGGTACAGATTGTGGTATAGGTTGATGTATAGGTTGATGTGCATGGTTTGGCACATGGTATGGTATAGGTGTTGATGTGCATGGTTGATGCATGGTACAGGTTGGTACATGGTATGGTACATGAACATATCTTGTGATGGTATGTTGTTGACTTCGGTACATGATTGGTATATGCATGTATGAAGGTTAGTATACTTACATGTAATACTATCATAGATGGATAGTAAGCGTCATGCCATTTCTGGTGATATATGGTACACCACGTAGTTCCTGACGGTTGAGGAGATATGACTCTGTGAAGTTGGAGGACCCTCAAGAATATTCTAGAAGCGTCTAGAAGGTCATCAAGAAGCTTGACCGGTCAAAGTGGTTGCAACAAGAGATTGTTAAAAGATTAATTAATTATTACAGGGATAATTAATTATTGGAGGGACAATTAGTTATTGCAAGGATAACTAAAGTTGCATGTTGAAGTAAATTGGCAATAAACAAAAGATAATTAATTATTGCAGGGATAATTAATTATTGGAGGGATAATTAATTATTACAGGGAAAAGTAAAGTGGGAGTAAACAAAAGATAGCAGGTTGCATGTGAGTTGCATGCCATCATGAGTTTGCATGTCATTAATAAATTTCTCTTTATAACACATAGAAGAGTCCATTGAAAATCACTTATGTGTATTCACTTCTAAGAATATATGCTAGAGATATGAGGCAGTGAGTCGAAGACAAAGAATTCAAGTGAAGTAAGAAGTTTGTGGAAGTCGAGCATAACAAGAAGGGGTTTCATAAAGGAATTCCTTGATTATATACACAAGTTTCAGGAGGAAATGCGTGAACATCCTTGGGATGCAGTGAGGGAAAGCACAGATACCAACGGGAAGACAATACACACATTCATGGACATGTGAGGAAAAATCCAAGAAGATCAGGGATCAAGAACTTAGTTCATATTAAGGGTAAAGACATGTCTTCCTGAGTGTGTTAGGGAGTTATTCTAAAGAAATCAGGAACAATTATGTCTTAGTGAATTATGAGCACTTTCTTTGAAGAAATATTTTGTGGATTTTGGTATGAGGTGTGTGTGGTTGCAGTCTTGATGAGATATTGATATTAGAAGTAGAAAAACCAAATATATTAGAAGAAACAATAGGAACATGTTATTAGTGAAAACATGAGAGGTAGTGACATGGTTTTCTATAGTTATATTCCAGGGCGGTTGGATGTGGCAAGGAAAGGGGGTTGTAGCCTCCTTCAGGTTGGAGATTCCTTTGGGTTGCAATCTGTAAACAAGGGGGTTAGAACCTCCTTCCAGTTGTATATGGATAAATAAGAATTTGGTGCTTCCAATGAATGTACTCTTTGACAAATAAGGAAAACATTCCATGGTTTTTTCCCGCATTGGGTTTCCACATAAAACTTCAGTGTACTGTGTTTATGTGTTGTTTATGCATTGATTTATGGTACTGATGTTATATTGAATATTGGTTGAATATCATTTAAGACTTATATTGTAGTTAAATAAAGAAAATTAATAATACCAATTCACCCCCCCTCTCAATATTCAAACAATTGATATCAGAGTAGGTCCTTTAGGAAGCAATCTAACCACTAGAAGGAGATCATGGAATACGTTGAGATTGGAGCACCAAGGTTTGATAGAAAAAACTATACCTTATGGAATAAAAGGATGATTTTTTTTTATAGGCATAAGGATTTGATGTTTAGAAAGAAATAGTAGATGGGTATACAACACCAACCACTCCCCTAACCGAAAGATGTGGAAATAAGATCAACAAAAATAACTCAAAGGCTAAAGGTATTATTCTGACTAGTTTAGTTGATTCAGTTTTTGTCAAAGTTATGCATTGTGATAGTGAAAAGGATATTTGGTATAAAATCCAAAATAATTATGAAGGAGATGCCAAGGCAAAGAGAGAGAAGCTTCAAATTTTCAGAGCTAGGTTTGAACAATTGAAGATGAAGGAATACAAAGACATTGCAACCTACCTTCTGCGAGTTGACGAAGTAGTCAACACTATTAAAGGATTGGGAGTAGAATTTGATGACTCAATGGTTGTTCAAAATGTATCGAGGTCTCTTCCTATGATATTTGAGTCTAAAATATCATCCTTAGACAAAAGGTAAGATCTCGGTACATTGAGCATGGATGATCTACATGGAATATTTATAGCCTATGAGATGAGAACATAATAGGAGAACCCAGTCATAGAGGAAATAACTTTCAAGGCATCCAAGAAGACAAGGAAAAAGAAGAAGAAAAAGTCAAAACCAAGTTTTAGTTGTAGTGACGATCAGACGAAGATGAAGAGATGGCTAATTTTGTAAGAAAACTACAGAAATGAACTGAAAAGTATAAAGGTATTAGTCCATTGAAATGTTTTGATTGTGGTGGTATTAGTCATTTTGCTTCTAAATGTACTCATAGGAATAAATAAAGTGATGAAGAAGAAGATTCTAAAAGGGAAGATAAATATCAAAAGGGAAACAAGAGAAGAAACAAATTCTTCAAGAATTTTTTCTACTCAAAAGAGGACAGTTCCTCATCAGACGAGGAGGATAATGACATTAACAATGATTTAGAAAAAGTACTCTTCATGGAAGTAGAAGACGATTTTGAAGAAGAAGGTGAAGTCAATCTTAGAGCAGAGCTAATCAGTGCATTAGAAGAACTTAGGAAGGAAAGAAAGAAAAACAAGTCACTTAAGAAAGAGTTAAAAAAGAAAGAGGGATCCCAGAATTCCAACTCTAAAGAACTAGAGCAGATGATCACGAGTCTAAAAATTCAAATAGAAGAATACAAAAGAATTGAGGAAATTATTATAAGTCAGTTAGAAGAAAAGGAGAAAACGATTGGAAGCTTGGAAGAAGAAGTAGTATCTTTAAGGAAAGATCTTCAGAAGAAAGATATGCAACAAAAGAGCACCAGAATCTTGGATCAAATTATAAGTAGTCAAAGATGATAAGATGATAAGTCTGGACTAGGATACAATCAAGTACAAAATGAGAAAGGGTTGAGTTCCAAGACAAAAAAACATGGAGTAGAAAAAAGAAGTTGTGTAGAGACTGTCAGAGATTCAGTCAAGAAGGAAGAATGAAAGCCCCCAAAGAAGAACATTCTAGAAATAGAGAAGACTCAAGAAGACGATTTAAGGAGTGGATCACAAAGAAGATTATATATTCCAAGGTATCGAATATTATTTTATGCTCATTGTTTTAATTGTGATAATTTTGTAAATAAAGATGTAAAATACAAAGCCTATTCCAAGAACAAAAACAACAATGCATGGTACTTAAATAATAGTTATCCTAGAAGATCTTATGAAGAATACAACATGAATCAAAAAAGTTTTGGTTCATTGAGCAATGGAGTAGAATGCTACAAATGCCACAAATATGGACATATAGCTCATGATTGTAGAAGCATGATGGATAAATCTATGAAAGAGAACATTGATATCATATATAAGAAGATTTGTAAAAGAAAACAATAAAAAGTAAAAGAAGGATAGATGAATGAAGGAGACCTAGAAGTCATACTCTCAGGATTTGCAGTAGTACAAGATCAAGATAAATCTAGAGGCAAAAAGGAAGATGTCAGATAAATAAAAGTTTTGAGAAGAAATGAAAAAAAAGAAGAACAATTGAATGAAAACCAGGTCCCAGAGATTGTACTCACAATAATTGTAGCAACAAAAAATCATGATGAATCGAGAGGTAAAGAGAAATATGTCAGATTTCAGGAAGAGGATGAAAAGGAAAATGACGAAGAAGAAGACTACTTCGCATTAGGGTGGATTCCTCCTTTGTTAAGAGCCATCTAACTTAGAGAATCCCAGGTAATATGAATATTGATCAGGGGGAGTCTATGTAGCAATTGCTATAGTTCAGAGATCTATCCTTCAAAAAACATGAAGTGTTATAGAGCGGTGTTACATATTTTTTATTTAGAGTGGTTCAATGTTAGAGGTATATGATGTTTTTGATAATAAAATATTTGAATGCTCAAACTTTGAATGATTTTATATATGTCACTAATTTACATAAGGAATCACCAATGGATAAAAAGTACAAAAGGAAGCAGGTACATGAATACCTACATGACATCTTTAAGAGAATTCAAGGAGAGAGAAATAGTCAAAGACAAGATCAAAATAGTGAATATAGGGAGAGAAACCTGAAGGAAATCTCAAATAGGGGGAGCAGCCCCAGAGAGAGAGAGAGAGAGAGAGAGAGAGAGAGATAGAGAGAGAGAGAGAGGAGAGTTAACATTTTTCCCAGGATGTCAAAGGGGGAGAGAAGAACATAGGCATGAAGATAGGGGGAGCAACCCCAAGGAAGATACCATTTTCCATTAATGTCAAAGCGGGGGAGATAAAAACATTGATGAAGAGCGATGGACATAGGGTGAGCATGAGCATGGTGGTTTCATATCTAAGTGTTGCCATCAATGTTGGTGTTTCCATCAATGCCAAAGGGGGAGATTATTGGACAGTTGCTTGTCATTGATGTCAACCCTTGGAGAGTGATCTTAGAGATTGATGCCAACCCTTAGAGAATTTTTGAAGCCCTAGATATGTGGATGAGACCGTTGGAAAGTTGGTTATCATGTTAGAGGTCTACCGTTGATATTGACACATTGTTTAGGTATACACTTGGTATATGGTATCACATGGATAAGATACATCTCTTGGTGATGATGATACTTGGTTGAGGTGCACCATTGGTATTACTTGTTTATAATATCTCATGGTACATGGTGTATGGCATGATATGGTATATTATTGATGAAATGGTACAAGTTCAATGCATAGTTGATGAACTTGTTATGGTACAAATCATGGTATAGGTTGATGTGCATGGTTTGGCACATGGTATGGTACAAGTGTTGATGTGCATGGTTGATGCATGGTATAGGTTGGTACATGGTATGGTACAAGCACATATCTTGTGATGGTATGTTGGTGACTTCGGTACATGTTTAGTAGAGGCATGCGTTGGTGATGGTGGAATAAATACATGAAAGTCAATATACTTGCAGGTAATACTATCATAGATTAATAGTGAACGTCATGCCATTTCTGATGATATATGGTATGCCATGTAGTTCCTCACTATTGAGGAGGTATGGCTCTATGAAGTTGGATGACCCTCAAGAATATTCTAGAATCCTCTAGAAGGTCATCAAGAATCTTGACCAGTCAAAGTGGTTGCAACAAGAGATTGTTAAAAGATGAATTAATTATTACAGATTAATTATCATAATTAATAATTGCAGGTATAATTAATTATTGGAAGGATAATTAATTATTGCAGGGATAATTAAAGTTGCATGCCAAAGTAAAGTGGTAGTAAACAAAATATAATTAATTATTGCAGGGATAATTTATTATTACAGGGAAAATAAAGTGGGAGTAAACAAAAGATAACAAGTTACATGCGAGTTGCATGCCATCATGAGTTTGCATATTATTAAGAAATTTCTCTTTATAACACAAAGAAGATTCCATTGCAAATCACTTATGTGTATTCACTTCTGAGAATACATGCTAGAGATCTGAGGTAGCGATTCAAAGACAAAGAAGTCAAGTGAAGTAAGAAGTTTGCAAGAGCCAAGAGTAAAGAGAAGGGGTTTCATACAAGAATTCCTTGAGTATATCCACGAGTTTCAAGAGGAAAAGAACAGTCATCCTCGAGATGTAGTGAGGGAAATCACAAACACCCATGGGTAGACAATATACACAATCATAGACTTGTGAGGAAAAATCCAAGAAGATCAAGGATTATGAAATCAATTCAACTTCAGGGTAAATGTATGTCTTCCTGAGTGTTTTAGGGAGTTATTCTGAAGAAATCAGGAACATGGATGTCTCAGTGAGTTATGAGCACTTGATTTGAAGAACTCTTTTGTGTATTTTGGTATGAGGTGTGTGTGGTTACAGTCTTGATGAGATATTGATATCATAAGTAGCTACAACAAAGATATTAGAAGAAACAAAAAACAACATGTTATCAGTTATAGTAGCAGAGGTAGTGACATGGTTTTCTATAGTTATATTTCAAGGTGGTTGGATGGGGCAAGGAAAGGGGGTTGTAGCCTCCTTTTGGTTGGATCCAGAAAATTAGGGAGTTGGAGCTTCCTTCGGTTTGCATCCTGTAAATAGGGGGTTGGAGCCTCCTTCGAGTTGTAGTTGGAGAAATAGGAAGTTGGTGCTTCCAATGAATGTACTCTTTGACAAACAAGAAAAACATTCCGTGTTTTTTTCCCGCATTGGGTTTCCACGTAAAACTTTGGTGTACTGTGTTTATGTGTTGTTTATGCATTGATTTATGGTATTGATGCTATATTGAATGCTGATTGAATATCATTGAATACTTATATTGTGGTTAAAGAAAGAAAAATACTAATACTGATTCATCCCCCCTCTTAGTATTCCAACATAACCTTGGTTCCTGCAGCCCGTCAAGATGCCTCGGGTGAGACTTCACTTGCTTGCAGGTGATGCTGAAATGGCCAGTGTCTAAGGGTTTTGTTAGTGTATTAATGATTAACCTTGGGTCTTCCTACTTCCCGCCAACAATAGATCATATATACTAGGTCGAGCCAAGGAGAAAACCCCAGTTAATATAATCGCACGTGAACAATATACCTACATGTTGAGCACACAATCAATACTGCACAAGGAATCCAAACAATAAGAAGATCTAAAGATGAAGGGAACTGAATTAGAATTTATACTAATATTGAACAATTTCAAGAAAAACAAAGTTACCAACTTAATGAGAACTATGACTCAAAACAAGAACTCTAGCCCTTAAAACCCATATTTTTGCATTAAAAACATGAAAATCAACCCCCAAATCAAAAAGTGGTGCTATCGGTAGCACCTTTTTTGTAATTGGGTCAAAATTACAAGTTTGTCCAAGCATGGGCTTAAAGGATCAAATGGTTTCTCAGAAAAAATTTAAAATCGACTCCCAAATAAAAAAGTGGTGTTACCGGTAGCACCACTTTTTCTAATCGGGTCAAAATTACAATTTTTTTCAAGCGTGACCTTAAACATAAAATAGTTGCTTAGAAAAACCTTAAAATTAACACCTAAATAAAAACATTACACTACCTAAAGAAAAATGTTTTTTCTAAACGTTAAAATTGCAACTAATTATGACCTAATTGAAATTGTGGCCTTGACAACAAATCCCTACCTAAATAAAAAACCCAAAATTGGATCCTAAATGGTCACTTGAAAATTTATTTACTAATTTTTTTTTCTTAAATTTACATTAAAAAATAAATAAAGAGTAAGGAAAAAATTTTCACAATTTTTTTAATGAAGACAAAAACACATTTAAAAAAAATATATTCAAAACCCAAATAAAAAAAAAGGTGAAAAACAAAAATAAACTAAAAAGAAATGAAAAAAATTTAAAATTTATGCGTAAAACAATTATATATATATATATATATATATATA
>ML790079.1:114681-132908 GCA_009831015.1 Picea engelmannii
CAACTCCCTATGTTCAAGAAACCACTTGAACCTATGAGGACAACAGTCCTCCCTAGCACCTCCCTTCCACCCTGAAATATAAATCTTTTCTACTGAAACTTATTACAGTGATATAATGTTCAACAATGGCTTACCAAACTCATCACTGTTTTGCTGCATTTCGTTGCTTTGTCTGCCTCACTGCCTTCCTGCACACATGGCTTGCGCTGTCTGTTCTTCTGCTTTTTATGCTCTGTGCGCCATGTCCATTCACTGCACAGTTCCTCTTCTATTCAATTCAGCTCCTGCACTCTCCTCCTTCTTCACACATGAATCACCTTCAACAACAACAACCACAACAACTCCAACAACAACAACAACCTCATCTCTTCTTTGTACCGTGTACTTATAGCTTCTGTCCACCTTGTGCATGCAATGTGCGCAATAAATCTGCATACTCACACCGTGCCGATATCCTCCACCTCTCTAGTGCTATGCCTGATCATCATGGTAACTCTTCAACTTCTCTGGTGGTTTTCCCACACGTTCAACATCACTGGGTGTTATGCTGAGATTCCTCATCCTCTCTAGTAGTTGAGACTCTTCGTCTTCTCTGTGACAGTCGAGCTCACCTTCTCTGTTTCAGTTACAGGCCTCAATGCCCATCCAGCTGTCAATCACCTTCACAAACATCTTCATCCCTCTTGAAGATTCCCAGAGGCTCTTCACCTTCTCTGTCAATCATCCCCAAGTGTCTTTGAGTCCTCTGGCTGAAACCATTAGTGGTTTCTAGAAGTTATACTATGTCGTGCTACAGTAGCCCTCTGATCTTGTTCAAATTCACCTGCATCATTGGATTGATTCCATGGGATCTTGCATTCATTTCGGCATTCGACAATTCAGCATTCGTGTGACCATGTGTCTCAACATCCCCAATCGTGATCCCCGAAAACGAGCTTGGTTGCTCTAGCTCTTTCCTCCATCTCTCGCTAAAGTGACCAAGGGATGTGACCACAACCTTATGCATAAGGCGCTTTCGCGATTTCACATTTTGTGAGTCTGGAGATGAGGCATCTCGACTGTCCAAGTCGCAATCCCCGATACCCCAAAATGGTGTGGGATCAACGGTCCTGATCAACACTTGATCTGACGGTTCAGATCATTTCACGATTTCACATATCACGATTTCAACATTCCTGTGGTGAATGTTCTTGTCACTTCCAAATCTTGATCCATGAAACTCCGTAAAGAAGTCGTATCAACGGTCCAAATCACATCTTGATCTGACGGTTGCAATTACGTCGCAATTTCGCATATCGAAATATCGGGTAATATTCTTTGACATCTTCAACACTTGATCCTCGGAACCCCGAAAGGGACTTGGATCAACGGTCCAGATTCTATCTTGATTCAATGGCTGCGATTAAGTCGTGATTTTGCATATCGCGAAATCGGAATTCCTGTGGATGATATTACTTGACATCTCCAACTCTCGATCTGCGAAACTCCGAAATGGACTGGGATCAACGGTCCAGATCAAACCTTGATCTGACGGCTCAGATTAAGTCGCGATTTCAGATATCGCGATTTCAAGAGGTTAGGGAACACCATTCCTTTGACTCTCCAGTCAGCGAACTGACGATCTATCCCCACGTGTCCTGCCTGAAGATGGACGGTCCTCCTTCTTTCAGGATTTTGTGAGCCCTCTACTCCTTGCACTTTAAAGAACGTGCAGGTTCTCCTCAATCCAACGGTGGTCGGACCCTGTGCTTGGATCTAATGCCCAAGATCTATCCTCCATATCTGCGCACTCCTCTTGTCTACATTGAGATCTGACGGTCATCGGGAATTCAGGATGGGATCCAACGATCACTGATGCTTCTCCTCCAAGATTACGCATCCTCCTTACTTGGAAGAATTTCTAAGTGTCAAAGGCCTCGACCTTTGATCTGCCTGTGATCCTAAGTATGCTATCTCCCTTGAGATTTAGCCATGAGTTAAACTCATCCCTGGTGCACACCTACACACTGCATTCGACTCTGCACTAATTCCTCCTGAGCTTACGCTGTTCCTGTTTTTCCATCAATGCACACTCTGATCCTGCCATCAATGACAAGCTTACTTTTCCTGATAACCTACCAACAATCCTCTGCACTATCTATTCTGAACTTATCGAGCTTGCTCTACAGCGTCTTCCTAAAATACTTCTGATGCTCGTCTATTACATTCTTCCTATACTCATGCCATATTCACTGTTGTACTTTCCATCAATGACAAGCATACACTACCTGTTAAACATTTACCAACAAAAGTATGTCATGAATGACATGTATCATAGACATCTTTTTGTTAATTCACTGATACCACATCTGAAATACCCTTTGAGGTAACATAAGTTTCAAACTTTGGCAGAGGCTCTACAGGCAACCTAACAACTAGAATAAAACTAGTATCAGAAGACAAATCCTACAATAGAAGAGCTAAAGGAGGATTCAAAGAACGTCACATTTCAATTGAACCAGAATAAGCGCAAAGAGAAAAGAGAAGTTGTTTTGTGTACCACATGAAGGACAGAAGGACATTATAAGAATGAGTTCTCAACTTTTGCACAATATACGGCAACAGGGATACCAAACCCATTGCCAATACGAGGACCATGGTGTGATATCTGTAAAACACATGGGCATGATCCATATCATTGTCCAATGATGCATAAGTACCAGAGAATACCCAAGAATTCATACTGCAATTCTCGCAAATCAATGGGCCATGAGGATAAAGATTTTAGGACAATGGACTTGATGAGAGAGAGAACTTTAGATACGTATAGGGTGCATGCATAAATGATGATAGGGAAAGATGCACCATAGTTCAACCATGTACCACCTCCATATAATAATATGCAATAGTAGTACAACAATGTGCAGCCTGAGTATAACAATGCACAACCACAATATAACCCCATGCAATATAATTAGGTTCCTTAGTACAATGCACCATGAGGAGATCGAGGTGGATACATAGGTGGAGGGCGATGTAGAGGAGGATTTGGAAGAGGAAGAGTTCTAGTAGTTTTCCACAGCTGCCAATAGCCAGGACATTATGCAAGGGAATGTTCACTCCCACCTATGACATGTATGTACTATTGCACAACAAACCATGATACAAAGGAATGCCCAACACTTTTGGGGAAGATTCAAGAAAAAAGAAACCAGAAAAATCAGAATGTTTAATAGATTTACACAGAAACCAGAGATGATGGGAGGAATATCAACATAGTTACGCGTGGAGGATATAAGACAGGAGCTGACACAGTAAGACATGAACCAACATAACACTAATGGGTGAAGAAGAATACTGAATCACATAAACAATTTGATGCGGGGAAAGAAAAAAGAAACATTCAAGGAGGCCAGACATGAGTTCCTCAAACAAGATGTTGTGTCTACATCAGCTGCACAACATACTCAGTACATACCAATGTACGAGATTCCCTTATCAATGGATCACACTAGCGAAGTACCACCTATAGCACAAGTAAGTACCATACAAACTTTTCTGCAATCCTGTGTTAAACTACTGAATGATCCATCATCTGTTAAAGTTTTTCAAAATATGTTAGAAAGATATAACATAGATAAAGAGAGGAAGTTAGAATAGAAAATAGTCAATCACCTCCATACGAGAAGGAGGACAAACATAGAATTCAGACTAAATTCCAACATTGGAGATTTCAATATGGGGGATATCATACTGGATTTAGGCTCTGAGGTAAATGTGTTACCCAACAAGACATGGCAGTGAATGGGATAGCCCACACTAGTATATTTACCTGTCCAATTGAAGTTAGCAAACCAACAGATATTTCTACCAATTGGAAGACTAAAAGGTGTGATCGTAGATCTAGATGGAGTGCGCACTAAAGAAGAATTTGAAGTAATAGAAATAGTGGATGGCACAACACCTTATCCAACATTTCTTGGAATGGATTGGGAATTTGATAACAATGCCATAATCAAATTGAAGACAAGGAATATGAAATTTGAATCAAGAGAATATAGAGTCATTGCGCCATTATACCTTTCAGAAGGAGAAAGGTTTGTAGAACCTACTTGTTTGGATCTAGAAGAGACAAACCAGTTGTACAGAACCACCACGCACAAAGAAAATTATGTTAACCCAACTGTAGATGGGGTACTTAGCTCGAGGTGCATGAAATCATGTGATTTTGACTCAGATATAGGTTTGGATAATTGGCAATAAATATTACATGAAGTGTCTACAAGAATGTGTGCAAGAATAGATTGCGCAATAAGATGGGTGGGTACTGAGTTAAGAGAACCTCCCAGTTTTCATGGCATAATTGACTTAGAAGAATTCCTAACAAGGTATGAAGATGAAGTGTTATAAAATCAGAGGCTCTTATCCCTGGACATTTCACTCAAGGAAACACCTGCAAGATGGTGGGGTGCACACAAAGAAACAATTAAGGACTGGTACCAATGTAAGCGACTATTGCGCATCATATTCGACGCAGAACATGGAAGAAATAAAGTGAAGAGATATGATGGACACGGGACACCAAAAAAACATTTGGAGAAATGAAATACACAATGGAGGATGATGCCACCATAGGAATGGCCTCATCACTTCATCCACACATTGGAAGGAGTTCCAAAAAATTGGTATGTAGATGAGGAACTGCGCAGAGGTGCTGCAGAATGGACAACATTACAACAAAAATTTATAGTAACCTTCTCATTTGAACATGAGAAACCCAACATGGATTCAACACCGAAGCAGATAAGATGCATGATATTTATTGATGAACCAGAGGTTGAACTCATGACAGAATACCAACAACAAAATAGGCAGACAATAAAAGAACTACTTTCATGCTATCATGTGCAAGAAGAAGCACCAGATGAAGCTGATCCACATAACATTAATATTACATAAGTTGAAGGTGAAAGAGAGGTGGAAGGTCCATATTTGGAATAAAAAGTATTTTCTGCACCTATCAAGGTGAATAAAGTCAACATTGGGACAAATGAGAATCCCAAAATGGACAGCATTGGAGACTATTGGGATGAACAAACAATAGAAAGGATAACAAAGTTATTGCGTGAGTACAGTGACCTGTTCCCAACAACCTTTATAGAGATGAAAGGAATAGAAGGAGAGTTGGGATAGATGAATATACCTCTCAAACCTGATGCTATATCTGTCAGAAAGAGACCGTATAGACTAAATCCAATATATAAGCAGGAAGTGAAAGCACAAATTGACAGAATGTTGGAAGCTGGTATCATAGAACTAGTGTAGGAATATGAATGGATAATCCATATGGTAGTTCAAGAGAATAAACAAGGGTGGATAAGGATTTGTGTAGATCTAAGGAAATTGAATGATGCTTGCCTACATGACCCTTTCCCTACACCTTTTACAGATGAAGTCCTAGTCAATGTGGGAGGCCAAGAAGCTTATTCATTTATAGATGGATTCTCAGGCTACCATCAGATCAAGATAGCCCCAGAAGACAGGTACAAGATCACTTTTGCAACAAAATGGGGATCCTATCAGTACACAGTTATGCCTTTTGGGATGAAGAATGCACCAGCCATATTCTCAAGGGTAGTCATAGATTATTTTAAGGAGTTCATACATCAATTTTTAGTGGTGTATCTGGATGAATGGACTGTATATAGTCTATTAAAAGATCACATGGAAGTATTAAGGCTAATGTTGGAAAGATGCAAGAAGTTTCAGATATCATTGAATATCAAGAAGTGCATCTTTGGGACACCTTTTGGAACACTATTGGGCCATATAGTATGTAAACAAGGCTTGCTAGTAGATCCTGCCAATATTGCAATTATTATCAATTTACCACCACCAAAATCAGTGCGCCAGTTGAGAGAAACATTGGGACATACAGTCTACTACAATTGTTTCTATAAAAGGTTATGCGTAGATCACTGTGCCAATGAAAAAAATGTTAAAGAAGGATACTAATTTTCAATGGAATGAGGACTATCTACAAGGTTTGGACACCCTAAAAGAAAAAATGTTCACAACACCTATTCTAGTATTCCTAGACTGGGAAAAGACTTTTAATGTGCATCTAGATGCATCAACTATAACACTTGGAGAAATTCTGGTGCAGCCAGGAGCAGGATATTTGGACCACCCTATAAAATTTGCAAGAAGAAAACTGTCAGAATCAAATAAGAACTACAATACTAAAAAAAGAGAAGGCCTAGATATGGTCTATGCACTTTAGAAGTTCAAACATTACTTATTGGGCAAACACTTCAAGATGTTTACAGATCATTTATCCCTCAAATATTTAATCAGTAAGCCAATGTTGGGGGGGAGGCGAATCTGTAGATGACTGTTATTATTTCAATAATTTGATTTTGAAGTGATAGTCAAAACAAGGAAGCTGAATGCATGACCTGATCATCTATCAAGGATAACGAATGGAGAAGAACCTACAAACTTGGAAGACAACTTCCCTGATGCACAATTATTTTCAGCTCAAATAACTGATGAATATTTTGCTGATATTATTGAATATTTGAGTACAAGGATTGCGCCACAAGAATTTAACACTGCATAGAAGAAAAATATGGTAGTCAGATATGAAGATTACCAATTGATTGCAGGACACTTATACAAAATGGGCGCAGCCAAAATTTTGAGAAGATGTGTACTAGAACATGAAAGGCCTAGGATTTTGGCAGAAGATCATGAGGGAATAGCTGGAGGACATTATGCAGGAAACGATACTGCATAGAAGGTATTGCGTGTAGGACTATGGTGGCCAACAATTCACAGAGATGCTAAGGAATATTTCCAGAGATGTGATGTTTGTCAGAGGGTTGGTAAACCTAATAGAAGGGATGAGATGCCCCTAAGACAACAAGTAACTTTGCAGGTATTTGACAAAAGGGAAATAGACTTTGTGGGGCCAATCTATCCACCAACAAAAAGTTCAAGAGAGAGATATATCATTACTATGAAAAAATATTTAACAAGATGGGAAGAAGCAACACATGTCAAAGACTGCAATGTAGAGACAACAACACACTTCATGTTTGGGCAAGTGATCACTAGATTTGGCTGTCCAAAGATTTTGATGAGTGAAAAAGGTACTCACTTTATCAACAGTACTATCAAGGCTATGACTAAGGAGTTTGAAGCCTATCATCAGAAGGGTACACCATACCATTCTCAAGCAAATGGAATAGTAGGAGCCTTCAATAAGATCTTGGAGAATGCTATGAAAAATATCTGTAATGTCAACATGGATGATTGGGATTTGAAGATACCATCAGTAATATGGGCATGCAAGACTACATGTAAGAAGATGACAGGACATGCACCATTCATATTGGTTTATGGGCAAGAAGCAGTAGTACCATTATAATTTCTGGTACCCAGTATGCACGTAGCAATAATCACCAACATGAAAGAAAGAGGCACAATAAAGAAAAGGCTCAATCAACTATTGGAGATGGAAGAGGATAGGATTTTGGCAGGATTTCACTAAGAAGTACAAAAAGAAAGAGGCAAATATTGGCATGAAAAACATATCAAGAGAAATAGTTTCAAGGAGGGAGACCTAGTCTTGGTCAATGAAAATAAATTTTTTCAGTGTCCGTGTAAATTCAGAATGCATTGGCTAGGGCCATATGAAGTGAAGACTGTCACAGATGGGGGATATTTACAGTTAAAAGACTTGGGAGGCACAAAGATGAAAGGAATGATCAATGGGAGTCAACTGAAAATGTAAAAAGACAATCGACCTCCTATCACTTAAAATTTACAGCGCAGTAAGAAAACGTGTACATAGTGTATTATAGTAGAAGCTAGGAAAAAAAAACAACAAAAATACATAAAAAGGAGAAAAAGAGGGAAAAAGAAATACACAAATAGAAAAGAAAGAAAATACAAAAACAACGGGGAAAAGATGCGCATAGTAACTACCGCGACAAACATCAGAAGACTGCATGTAGTAAAAAGTGAACTTGGTGCAAATGCACGCAAAAAGTAAAAGTGAACATAACATGGTCTATAATAGGCAGAAAAGTGTAGAGTTATTCAACACTTAGCAAATTTTGAGATCAGAGTGAGAAAGAGAACCCGTGCCCTAGTTTTCAATCACCGAAGTAGTAAGCCAAGGTCACAATAGTTACAAAGTATGACAACACCGAAGTTTGGGTCGCCAAGCCAGTTTGTCAAGGTCACCCGACAAGGCCAAAGGCACAAAGAGAGTATGCAATAGCCTGAGAATAAAGTCGAACTTGAGGACGTGACCACCTCAAACCCATAATCAATTATCCTGACATAGGTCGAGGAATATCTCCCTATAATGCAACAAGGAGAGATAGGGTAGATCTCTAGGGACAGAAATAGGGGTTCAAACCCTAACCCTGAGATGCCGGTAAGACCATATGACATAATGGGACCGTGACAGTCCCAGGCACAAGAAAAGTATTGGTCGAAGACATCACTGATCGGCTATAGTCAGCTAGGGAAGAAGAGGGCACAAAAGCAATAGAGGCAAACATATCTGCTACGGGGAAGAAAAGAAAGACCCCTAACAATATAAAAATTACCCTTCCATTCCTTCCAAAAACAGTCCCCACTATCGATGACATGTTGGGGAAGGTACCAAAGTTGAGGTACGTGGACCATAATGTGTGCGACACGACCAAATTTCTAGAATTGTTCGAGGAAAAATATATGATCAACACATGGGAGATTGGACCCCTAGGAAGGCCATTGCTAGAGCTCGTACAATGGATTACGGGGTTGTATAACTCAGGTATAATGAACCTCTTGGACATACCACATTTTGGGCGAGGTAAGAATGTCGGTCTGTGCATCAAGAAACTGGTCACTTAGGTCCATGGAGGAATTCTTTGGATGGATAAACCAATACAGATCGACGTGGCATTAATTTCCAAAATAATAGGATTTCCTACAGTTGACGCATCGCCAAAAGAATTCATAGAAAACAAAGCACGTGAGAAAGAACTGGAAGAGTAAGTGAAGGCACAGTTCGACATGACTAGGGGGAATAGAGGCATCATCATCAAAGAAATCAATGAAAAAACCAAAAGATTCACCAATAAGCTAATGGAATGCAAGATGCTAAGAAAATTTCGCAGAGAGGAAGTTCCAGCATGAGTGATCCCAGTAGAAGCGCAGTGCGCGAAGGGGATGAAGTTTAGCTGGGCGCCGTACCTGCTGAACCAATTCCTACTTGATTGTTGCGACAATCAAGACAATGGAATTGAGTTCCATTACTCCTTGTTAATGATATTGATAGCTCTGGAAAGGTGGTAGGAGCCTAAGTTCTCAACATTCTTGGATAGGGTGGGAAGTGCTACATGACCAAGTATGAGTCTCTCTGGCAGAAAAGGATAACAAGATGCATTAGGAAAAAAAAACTGTGTTTTCCATGCTTCTAGAAGAAATATAACAACGCACAACAAACGTATGGAGCATACCTATGGATTTTTCAGAGGAAATATAGGGGATATATAAATTCAAGGAATCCCGACATCACCTATGGATTCAATCCACGAGGGATCCAAAAAAGGAATGGTTGAAGATGCAATATTGTGTCACCAGACAAGAGGTGGAGTGGATTATCAAGGAATGGCCCGTGCAGTGACAGTCACCTGCAAAAAAACCAACTATGAGGATAGGCACGACGTAGTCCTCCAAGCCTAAGAAAAAGGATGACACGGGCTCATCAACGAGGGCATGTATCATGACGGATAACACTCGAACAACTACAGCACAAACTCTACCAAGTGGGAGTAGTGCAGTACCAAAAAGGCCGAGGAGAACACCCACAACAATAAGAACATGAATTTGAGCACAGACGGGGCCAAAGGAGACCATACATGCTCAAGAGGAAGGAGGCCAAGAAACAATGACAGAGGAACAACACTCAGAAATGACAAGGAAGCCTTCTCAAGGAAAATATGCACGCAAAAAGAGGAAGTACGAAACAAAGGACCTCGACATCACCCTCACATGGGATGATGGAGAGATCTTCGTGAGCAAGGTCCAAGAAAAGAGCGATGAAGTGGTCATAACAAGAGAGGCACAGAGGGAGAAAATTATGGCTAAGCTGCTAGAGGTTCATGTAAACATCCAACATCTACGGAACTGGGCCGAGTCACAAGCCATTGCACGACCACAGGGGGAGACATAGAGGCCACCTGCGCAAAGAGAAGGTGAGAAGACTGCACAATTCATCATCCAAGGTAGGGAGACATTCATGATAACGATGCATAAATCCCTAGAATAGGTGGAACAAGTAGAGTTGGTGATGGTGTGAATCCCCACAAAGGCCTTATATGAGCTACAAGATAACGTCATGTAGGAATTACACTCTAGGGATCACGTAGATTCCACAAATATAGAGGTGGGAAGAGGGGTCACATATATGCTCCATATCACATGCAACCAGTTGACTGTCGAAAAAGAAGAGGAGAAGGAACGTACAGATAGGCTAGAGAAGGGATTGACAATGACATACAACCAAATCCCCAACAACATGAAGCCAACAAAGAGAAGCGCAAAGGAGAATATCAACCTCATCGTGCAGATAATTGACCAGTACAGGCAAGAGATGGAGGATATAAAAGAGAAGCATAATCCCATGACCCTTCCTAAGGTCCAAGAGCAGAGGAAAGCATAAGCTGCACTCTAACTAGTAGAAATGGAGAAACAAGTCAACACAACAACATGATTGTTTGACAAAGCAACGCAACTTTGGACAATGTTGGAGGAGGATGAGAAGGTCAAGCAGTGGGAACAAGAGGAAGAAAGGATAAGTGCAACGATCCAAGGCCTCAAGAAGAGGAAAAAGACAATGAGCATCATAGAGCATCTGAAAGGAACATAAGATATGAAGAAGTTGCAGGCAAAGCTAAAAGAAACACAAGTGTAGAGGCAGGAAAGACAGGTGCAGATGGAACCCCTTCAAGAACAAGCAACACAGATGATCGCGTAGTTGGAGAAGGAGAAGCAGAACATGGCGCAAGCAAAGGTAGAGTGTGCAACAATGAACCAAGAGGAGATCACAACATAGGTGTTAGAAGCGCTTGCAGAGAAGGCCGTGCAGGTCCAGTAAAGAGGAAGGTAAATTGTAGGCAAGTTCCACATACTAGCATAGGTTTTTGAGGGAGCGTGCACTGCCTAGGTGGCTTGGGACGAGCTATATGTTAGTGTTGGGGTCTTGTTAGGTGCAGGCCAATTTTGAGGAAAAGTCCAATTTTGGAAAATAAAGCTTAAATTTGGAAAAAGATCGCTAGCAGGAAAAGAAGCACGAGTGAAGGAAAGCCACATGAAAAGGAGGAAACCCTACAAGGAACGCATGTAGGAAAACCTAACCACATTAGGGTTAGGGTTTTTTTAAGAGATTGTAACGATTGATAAGATGAAAAATGAGTATAAATAAGTACCTAGGAGGTCTAGGTCGAAGTTCCATAATGTTAGAGAATACTTTTTTTCTTGGCTAGGAGAACGACTGTAAGATCACAAACCTTTTTGTAAGATTTTGAGCTGTAGGAGAGTCAAGTAGCTAGATATTGAAGGTTAGATCGTAGGCTGATGAGCTTGGTGCAATATAGTCCACCTCACAGAGGTTGTGGAACCTGTTTTGTGGTTGTATAGTCAGAATTGTAGTGCACACAACGCCATATCTTACAGAAATCCAAATAAAGAGCTTAAGAAGACAAATCTTTGTGGATGTAGCCCAGAAGGGGGTGAACCACTGTAAAACTTGTGTCATGTGTGTTGTCTATTGTGTATTTACTTTCTCTCGGTAGTTAGAATATGAATGGATGAATGAATGCTTATGTTAAATCTATTGGAATGCATGCATATAAGTAACCGATGAACGAATATTAAGAATATAAAAAAAGAACAACGAGATCAAGGCCTTAGAGGATGAGATGCAATCCCAGATTCCCAATATTTTCTAGACTACAAGCATCTGAGCATTACAGCCACCCATAAGACTATCTTGGGTGAGACTGCGCAGTACATTATGTGTGATGTGTTGCCTTTTGGTTTACGAGGAGGGTTGATAGTTTTAGAGGGATTTGTTGGAAACCTGTTAGATCTAAACCTGGGTCATCCCAAGAAGTGGATAGAAAGAGAGAGAGTAATAACCAACACATCTTTATATTGAAGATTATGCTACTATCAACAATGAAAAATGTTTTGATAGAGGCCTCCAAGGCTCAATAGATTTTGTTCAAGGAAACCCCTTCAAATGCTTCAATGTATCTCAACCATGTATTAACCATTCATGGAATATTATTATTGGGAAAACACCACTTTTCGATATATATATATAATTGTTTGACTATGTTACAATGATTCTCTGATGGTACCCACTCTAGTGAAATCCTTGTAAATTTTCCTTTGTAATGATGTTAAAGAGTTCCTTGCTGCAACTTCTCTTATGTATAACAAAAAGCATGACTCATTGTATCTTGATTTCCTGCAGTTTGAGCATTGCAACTACAGGTCGATCCAATGAAGGAAACATTATGAATAAATTGATGCAAGAAGGATATTAGACTATTAGAAAAAAATTATTATAGATATTGCTCTCCCTTGACCCATGATTAGAGAGGACCATGTTTGTAGTGTCCTTTGCATTCATAGTGTCATGTCCTTGAATACAATCATATCCATATCCTGAATTACATTCAAAAACTTTTTATACATTTTTGTTTTTCCTTTGAGCACCTTCCCCAAACTATAAATTAATATTAAATTCATATCTGTCCTCAGATTAAAAAAATAGATGATGTTATCCTCAATGTTCTAACTTCTTTATCACCAACCTAGATGAAGAAACTTGACTGAAATAATAAGTATAAATGACAAATAACTAAACATAGTATCATTTGTGTGTGAGAAAAAACATAGTATCATTTGCATTTACTGTGAATAAAAAAACAACAAAAGAATAATCAACGATAACTAAATTTAACTATTGAATCAATTGAAGGGGACAATTTTTATGGGCAGGTAAAGAATAAAATTGAGAATGGGTCTACTATCTTACCTGGACATAGACTGAGAAATATATGAAATGTTGTCTATAACAAGACCACCACAGAAAATGCCTCCCAATGCCGACTTTCATCATATGTATATGTGAAGAGAATAAGATGGAGATCCACACCGAGTCATGACTTGAGCATATGACCATATAGAGAAATATTCCATGCATCTTATTAGTTGGTGAATTGTCAATGGAAGGCATTAAATAGGGAAACATTGTTCCCCATCACCCATGATTCCATGGAATGTGGATGATTTCTAAGTAAAAAATACATTATAACCATAAATTGGGGGTGAATGCAACTGTAACTTATATTTGCAAGAGGGGTAAAGGGAAAAATCACTACCAAAAGCCCCCCTTCCTAGGAATTAGGGGTGAATGCAACCGTAACCTAGATTTTCAAGTAGGGTAAAGGGTTAAATCATTCTTGGAGCCCCCAATCCTGGAAAGTGAGGAGCGAATGAAGGAGTCAGTTCAAATTTGGGAGGTAGAAAATGTTTTTTCTAGATGCTTCCCATGATAAATACAGGACGGTTAACTATTTGTTAGTTTTTTAAAAATAAATGGTGGGAAAAAATAATAAATCCTTTCTTTGCAAAAAATTCTCCCATTGAAAATTTCAAACCTCATAATTTCTCCCATGGGTTAAATTTCTCCCATAAAAGTATTTATGGTCTCTAAGGCATGATCAAGCCCTCAAAACAAGAAAAGATGCACCACAAGGAAATGAAGACCCATCTTCAAGTCAAATTATCACCCGAAACAACCACATGGATGTCATAAACCCCACAGGTGTGGATTAATCCTCACATCAAGTGGAAGGCACCTCTAAAACCGGTGAAAGAAGAAGAGCATTCTAGAACTTCCAAAGTGGCATGTGTGGAGGATGTGGATGTGTGAAAAAGTAGCCCAAATTTGCTTGCTTCCTCGAGAACTATGACATTGCCTCAGGAGAAGTGAAACTAAGTGAACATATGTAGAAACATCTTTGATAATAGATGGCCAAAGTGTGATAAATACATAAGATAGGGATTCATGCTTAGGAATACGATAAGTGTGTTATGCATAAGTGTGAAAACCTTTACAAAGAACAACAATTTTATATCAAATACAAAGGGGTAAGAGATCATGCATCGCCCCTGGATCATGTGTCCTAGTATATCCACCCCAAGATGGTTGTGTACCTAACCTAGATCATAAATGACCGACATGGTGAGAGTTACCAAAACCAAGGGGCAATCAACCATAGCCATGACTGACCACATGGGATCTGGAGGTACCCCATAATCCCCTAATAATACATAGAACATCTAAGCATGGTCCAATACAGTACATGAGTGCAACTACAACCACACTTTTGAATCGTCATGGTACACGAAGGCACACAATTCATATTGTAGTAAAATTCAAAGATATACGAGATAATCCACCATAAAACTTCATAAATAAACCCTAAACACCAAATATACCAAAGCATTTACCTTGAACAACACCAATAATATATAGAAAAGAACACTTGCGGTAGGGTAACATCATCAAATACTCTTTATGGAAGGAATCACTCCACACGCTGTGCTTGCTACAAGATAATATGATTCAACACATCTCCAATACAATGATAGGCATATGTGTTTATACTTTCTCATGAGTATTCCGAGGGGTCTTATGCCAACTTTCCCTAATTATTATTATATTATTTCCTTTCAATTATATAGTAAACATATTATTTCATTTTAAATACATAATAAACATATTCCAATATTATGAACACATTATATTTATTATCCCCTTAAATACCTCTCTAAATACCCCATATTATCCTAGCTAGGTAGGTTACACATATTATGACCCACATCTAACTAAAAAGTATAAAATATACTAAAGATAATTTGAAATGTAACATCTTTCACCTTTCCTTTCTTGCATTTTATCTCCCACTTTCTTACCCTCCACATTTCCTTTAGTTTTATCAGCCACATTTTATGCTTTCCCCTTTTAGATGAATCTATCACAAATTTGTGACTTGTGTTTGTCCTTGTGATAGTTTATCATCACTGATGCATATGACATTTGTCGGCTGTCGAATATACTATTATCGAATCTATCAAAGACATTCGTGACTTGTGTTTGTCGGCTGAAATATAAATATTTTAGTTTAAGTTTAACATCACGATGCATGTAACATTTGTCGGCTTAAATATAAATATTTCTCAATGTTGAATATAAATATTTCTCAACTATATCTCCCTATCATTCATAGTTTCGCAACAAGAAGATATCTCCGGCCATTGAAAAGACTAAACATACTTTCATTCAATAGCCCGTAAGTGGAATCATATTTGCGGCTAGTTTTCTTATCCTTAAATTAAGATGGGAGACGCGGCCAACGGTAACAACCGACAGCCGAAAAATTATTGGAATGGCGAACCAGAGAGAGGTATAGTTCTGTATATTATGAGACAAATAGAAGCCGAGCATAGAGCAAACATAATTCCTTCACAAAACCCAACAATAACCGAACAACGCCATAGAATGGAAATTGAAGATGCCGAACATCATTTGGTCTCTAGTATCACTGTCGGATTAGTTAGTACAGTGTATCCATATACACTGCAGGACTGTATCCACGACCGTTGGGAATTCGAGAATTTAGTAGAAAATGTTGAAATTCTTGAACTAGACGATGGTAGATGGTTTGAAGAGAACGCCGAAATATTGAGAGAAGAAATCGATAGGATAACTGTATTGGGGGACAATACTATTCTGCTACGCGGTATATGGGATTTCGGCCATGTATGCGATTCCGGCGACGACCAATTAGATGGGCATCCCTTCAGTCTGCAAATTGTATGGAGTTCGAAATTCAATTGGCGTGAGATGATACAACGCCTAGAGAATAATGCGTATATATTCGATTTCAAACATGAAGTTATTAATCTCAACAAGGATCTGATAGACGACTTAAATGCTTTAATTACTGCATCACGGGCAATGGGATATTTGTCAACAGTGATCGTTTCCCATGACAATGGAGATGATTCGTTGTGTGCGATTTGTCATGAATTGCTTTCCACTGAGGAGTATGCAAAACAATTGCCCTGCAACCATCGTTATCATTCGGGTTGCATATACCCTTGGTTTCGTTGCAAATTCTCATGTCCAACGTGCAGAGACAAGAAAGTGGCAGATTTAATTGGCCAGGCCACGGAAGAAGATATTTCTTTGATGCCCTGAATTTTTGGGAAATCAAGAAAGTGGCAGATTTAATTGGCCAGGCTACGGAAGAAGATATTTCACGTTACTTTCTACGTTGCAATCGTTACCAATTTATGCTTTCGAATCTTCAACAAAAGAATTTAAGTTATCATCTTCTCTTTTGTAATGTGACACATCAACGGATGACCTTTTTACTTCATCAAAAGATGGTTCACTTTTTCATTAGCCACCAATTATTTTATGGTATGAGTAGGAGTGTGGAGGAGGTGCTAACAAAGGAGAGAGACATAAGCATATTGCACAAGAATTTAAAATACCATAGTGTCTCATACCTTCATAGTAAGCTTGTAAATCTTTGTATTTTGTATTGTAATCTCCATAATATAAGAATACAAATCAAGCAATCTTTTATTGAATGTTAGTTTTCTTATATGGGTTTCTATGGAAAATATTTGTGTTCCATTGTGTGTGTCTTGCTATTGTAGTCCATTTAGTATGTCATAGTAGTTAAAGAATCCAAATGGAATGACTTCATTTTAAAATTCTATATTGAAGAATTAAGAAATACAAAAAGATAGTCGCATAATCAAGCATTGACTAACTATAGTTTTTTAAAGTTTAGATCTGTTTTGGTGAGCCAACCATTGGAATATCTAAGGAGGTTTATAGATCACTAACACCAAACAAAGGATAGAAACACCTCTTCCATATCAAATGACACATTATCTTTTCCTTTCATACAATTGCGCTCCAAGAATCATTTCATCAATAGACCTGCTTTTGCCACAAGCACCATGCTTGCACAGACAATAGATAATGCTATATGCTATGAGTGATTTGCACAACAATAAACAAAAGGGTGAATGTTATCACGCAAAATCACCATGAGTATAATAGCCCCAATTAGATCCCTAGAATGGAAATGGAAATGTATACATGATGAAAGAATGAGAGATGAAAAATGTAATATGTAAATATAAACTGAATAAAAAAAAGACATCACTAGTTGTAAATGAAGAAAGACAAAAACATGGGTTGAAAATGGAGGTACATGGGCTTCCTGTGAATACATGTGGAATCTCCCATTCATTAAAATATAATCCTTGTATTTTGGTTAGGAAAGGGAATTATTTTTTCATTCTTCCTTAGGTGGGGGGTGGGGGGGAGATGTTTCATAGCCCATGTGTGGGTTGATTATTGCATGTATGAAATAATGAAATTATGTGAATTAAATTCCATGAATCCATAAAGGAAACCATGTCTAGGTGCTAATAAAATATATGCGATTGAGTTAAATTAGTTAGAGCCAAGAATCCAACTTAATGAGAATTGTGACCTCAAAATGAGAAATCTAGCCCTTAAAACTCATATTTTTGCATAAAAAACATGAAAATGAACCCCCAAATCAAAAAGTGCTCCTACAAGTAGCACCATTTTTTGTAATCGGGTCAAAATTACATGTTTTTTCAAGCATGGGCTTAAATGATCAAATGGTTGCTCAAAAAAACTTTAAAATCAACTCCCAAATAAAAAATGGGTGTTATTGGTAGCACCAATTTTCCTAACTGGGTCAAAATTACAATTTTTTTCAAGCATGACCTTAAAACATAAAATAGTTGCTTAGAAAAACCTTAAAATCAACACCTAAATAAAAACATTACACTAACTAAAGAAAAATGCTTTTTCTAAACGTTAAAATTGCAACTAATTATGACCTAATTGAAATTGTGGCCTTGACAACAAATCCCTACCTAAATAAAAAACCCAAAATTGGATCTTAAATGGTCACCTGAAAAATTATTTACTATTTTTTTTTCTTAAATTTACATTAAAAAATAAATAAAGAGTAAGGAGATAATCTTCACAATTTTTTTTAATGAAGACAAAAACACATTAAAAAATAATATTCAAAACCCAAATT
>ML790079.1:134209-152841 GCA_009831015.1 Picea engelmannii
TATATATATTTTTTATTTTATGGTTTTTTTTTTCTCTTTATTTTTTTAGGTTTTTATTCCATGGGTTTTTTTAATACAATTCTTTTTAATTTTTTAATTTTTTTTTAATTTCAATTCTTTTTGTTTTCTTAGTCTTTTTTAGTATTTGTTTTTGTAAGATAGAAAAATGTATTGAAACCTACTACAGTGCAAAAGTTACAGTTGGCAGAATAGGCTTAGAGACCGTGGCATCATCGTCCTGGTGGGAAACTGATATTGCCATGATTCGGATTATTTTCAGCATGAAATGAGAGTGGAGATATAACACATAAATATTTAGAGATATTGCAAGAGAGACAACAATATAACAAAGATATAGCAGAAATATAAAAAGAGTCACAGATATACAGTAATACATGATTTCTATTAACGAAATAAATGTACAGAGACTGTAAAATACAGAGTGAAAGACTCGATAGAATGGTGGCAGCTTATCTCAGAGAAGAGATGTGATGGCTACTCGCATTCGCAAGAAGATGATTATAATGAGGCTCTGAAGGCATTTTTACAATAAGCGGGAATGCCAAAAACCCTAGACATCCAAAAACCTAACCCTGGGAGATGAAGCGCCAAAAGTCATGTGGGCCCTGTTTGGGTAAGTTGGTGCATCAACTTCCCGGGGTCGTAACTTTTGCATACAATCTCCGTTTTAGGCGTATGATAGCTCGTTGGAAATATCTCTTCGAGGACTAGAACTTTGAGATGAGAAAAATTGATCTACAATCCATGTTTCTCCCCATTTTCTCAAAAAACATCGTTTAGGGCCTCAAAATGGCCCCGGAAGTTAAAAACTGCTAAAAATAGTAAATTACCAAAATTGCCAAAAACATGTTTTGGGCCAGTTGGAAAAGGTGGGTGGCCACCGATATCCACCTGGATCAATCCTCCCTCCTTAGGAAGCAATGGTCTCCATTTCATTGAGTTCTCAGGGGAGAGGGGAAAGCGATTGTTGAATCTGAATCTTGGTGAGTTGCTTGCCTTGTTGGAACAATTGCACTGCTTGGTTTGTTGAAGGTCATCACGAACCTGTGTATGGAAGGGTTGGACCGTTTTAACCAGTCTGGCTATTTTAGATGATTGTGTGCAGAAGGAATCTTTGTTCTTTGTTGCAACCTTGTCGACCTGCTTCTAGTGGATAGAAGTTGCTTGGGTCGAGGCTGTAGTGGTTGTAGTATCCTTTTGTTCCCCTTTTGAACAGATTGTGGAGAAGATGAATTTTTTAGTATGAGATACTACCTTGCGATAGTGTTTAGGTGGGACAATAGTCGGAACTACCTCTGGTATTCTATAGAGATGACCCCCCAAAGTAACAATGACACTACGGGGTTGAGACTCATAAATAGAGTGGCGCTTCCACATATATGGCTGGCTTAACAAAACATCACAGACATCCAGTGGGGCAACATCACATAATACCTCATCCTTGAAGGGTTGGATGTCGTATGACAATCGACACTACTGATTGACACGGATATCTCGTCCTTGGTGAAGCCACCCGATGCTGTATGGTTGCGGGTGTGGTGTTGTCAACAATCTCAACTATTTGACGACCTCTGCTGAGATGAAGTTCTTCTGGCTTCCACTATCAACAATAAAATGCAGTGGGGTCCCCTTCATCCACATCTGTGAATGAAAAAGGCGCTCCCTCTCTTCTGGATCTGTTGGTTCTTCTGGTTGAATTGCTGCGGTCGCGACAATAGTAGTGGGGTCTGCATCGATGATCTGTCTTTTACCAGTATTTTCAGAATCAGATTCTGAATCAGGGTTTGGCTCCTTGTCTTTGATCTCGGTCACCAATGATTGTTTTGAGTGACATTCATCAGTGTTGTGCCAGGGGCTTTTGTGGAAATTGCACCATTTTTCGGTGTCCTTCTTTGTCTTCCCGTGACCCTTCTTTTCCTATGGCTTGGATTGGTTTTCGGGAGACTATTTGTTAGGGCTATCTTTGTCATACTTTGGTTGTTGTGGATTTGCAGACCTGATCTCCCATTTGTTTTGGTGCTTAAATTTCTACATTTTGTAAAGATTCTCCTCCAATCACCTCTGCTTGGAAGATGTTCTTTGATGGAGCTTATTCTACAGAGGGTGTTGGTGTTGGAGTGGTATTTGTTTCACCTACTCAAGAGACTATATCTTTGTCCTACAAGTTAGAATTTGAAACTACCAATACTGTGGCAGAGTATGAAGCTCTTGTTTTGGGTTTGAGGGCTGCAAAAGACATGATGATTGAAGAGATATCAATGTTTGGGGATGCTGAATTAATTGTCAATCAGATCAAAAATATTTATCAAGCTAAGCATCCTAGGCTAAGAACTTATAGAAATGAAGTGTGGGACCTAGTTGACAGTTTCTTCTTAGCTTTCAACATTTCATTTATTCCAAGAGAAGAGAATTCCATGGCTGATTCTCTGGATTTTTCAACAAGTAATTTAAGAATCCCTTTGCCACCTAAACTCAAGTATGATGTAGAAGTGAAATATAGACCCTCTATACCTAACAATGTCAAGCTTTGGAAAGTGTTTGAGGATGATCTTGAGATCAAAAGATTCTTTGAGACTATTGATGAGTTTTTTTCATTACAGATTGATCAATATTATGATTATGAAAGTGATCATCATGATGATGTTTTTATGAACAAAATCGCTAATCATCATATTGTTCAATTTACTAGCAATCATATTCCAAAGGGTCTAGTTCCTCTGGAAATGATTTTTGACAGAAATGATGTGGTAGTGAAGGGTAAAGGTTCAACTAATGATGTTGATGTAACCGAGTGAAATATTGGTACAGAGAAGGATCCAAAATTTGTCCAGTTGTCAAGAATCATGTCAAGGGAACAAAGGGATGAATATGTTGAACTATTAAAAGAATTTGCTGATGTTTTTTCTTGGACATATGAAGATCTCAAAACATCTGACACACTTGTCATTGAACATAAGATCCCATTGAAAGAGGATGCCAAACCATTTAGGCAGAAATTGAGACAAATAAATCCGATGCTGCTGCCTATTATGGAGAAAGAGGTAAACACGATTGTAGATGCCCAGATCATTATTCCCTTGATATATTCTGAATGGGTAGCCAACCTAGTCCCAGTGAGAAAAAAGAATGGAGAAATAAGACTTTGTATTGATTTTCGGAACCTGAACATAACCTCTAAGAAGGATAATTACCCCTTGCCAAAGATGGAGCACATATTACAGAGGGTGACTGGTGCATCTAGGATGTCCATGATTGATGAATTTTCTGGCTACAATCAAATCTTTGTCCTTCTTGAAGGAAAAGAGAAGACAACCTTCACTACTCCTTGGGGTACATTTATGTATGCTAAGATTCCCTTGGGATTGATGAAAAAATGTGAAACCTTTCAACAAGCCATGGACATAGCCTTTATTGGAGAAAAGGAAAAGTTTGTAGTCATCTATCTGGATTACATAAGAATATTCTCACAATATGATAAAGAACATTGTTATCATCTGAGAAGGGTCTTCTTGAAATGAAGAAAATTTGGTCTTTCTTTAAATCCCAAAATATCATTGTTTTCAATGAAGGAGGGAAAATTGTTGGGGCACATAGTATCAACTGAGGGGGTTAGGATTGATTCAAATAGGGTAGAAGCGATCCAAACCTTGTCACTCCCTAGATCCAAGAAAAAAGTTCAATATTTCTTAGGGAAGATTAATTTCTTAAGAAGGTTTGTTTCTAATTTTGCTGAATTAGTAAAACATATTACAGTCATTTTGAGGAAAGGAAATGAAATCAAATGGACTGTTGAATCTCGTAATTATTTTGATCAAATAAAGAAGGCCTTAAATGAAGCACATGTTCTCATCAGTCGTGACTATTCCAAATATTTCTTGATCTTTTCCTTTGCTTCATTTGACACAGTAGCAACTGTTTTACTACAGAAGAATGTTGAAGGGTTAGAGCAACCTATTTCTTTTTTCAGCAGAGTGTTGAGAGATGCTAAGATAAAATATGACATCATGGAAAAATATGCCTATGCTTTGATCAAATCCCTCAAGGCCTTCATGGTCTATGTTCTGCATTCAAGAGTAATTGGATATGTCCCTTCAGCTTCTGTGAAGGAAATTCTCATCCAGCATGACATAGACGGGAGAAGGAGAAAATGGATTGCCAAAATCCTTGAATTTGATCTTGAAATAAAGCCCACCAAATTGGTTAAAGGCCAAAGTTTAGCTAGGATTCTAGTTGAATATAATTGCAAATCTTTGGGGGTTAATTTTAGCAACACTTGCTCATAAAATCAACAAACTGATTTGTCTGATATAGGTGCTCCTGGTACAAGGACATTATATTTTTTCTAAAAAAGTTGCGACCTCCTGATAGTATGGAAAAGAGAAAGGTAAGGGATTTAAATCTCAAATAAATTAACTATTGTATCATCGATCAGATTTTGTATTGGAGAGACCCTCTGGGAGTGCTTTTGATATGTTTAGACCCATAGGAGGCCCAAAGGATTATGTTTTATTTTCATGACAGTTTATGTGGGGGACATCACTTTTGGAGGACCATATCCTATAAGATTCTCAGGGCTGGTTATTTCTGGCCTAAGTCTATTAACTAATGTTTGTGAAAAGATCAGAGCTTGTGTTAAGTGTCAAAATTTCTCTAGAAAACAACAACTCAAGTCTTTGCCATTGAAGCCCGTAGTAGCTTCAGGACCCTTTCAGTAGTGGGGCCTAGATTTTATTGGGGAAATTCATCCTTCTTCAAGTGGTCAGTACAGGTGGATCTTGACTCCCACCGATTACTTTACCAAGTGGATAGAAGTCATCCCCACAAGGAGTGCTTCCCACAAGGTAATCATTGGTTTTCTTGAAGATATTGTGGAAAGATTTGGTTCTCTGAACATGATTGTCACTAATAATGCTGCATATTTCAAAGATGAACCACTAATCTAGTTCTGTGAGCAATTTTGAATCACATTTATTCACTCTACTCCTTACTACCCCCAAGGGAATGGACTGGCATAGTCCTCTAACAAGAGCCTTATAAATATCATCAAAATATTGTTAGAGGACAACAAGAAAGCATGGGATTGAAAGCTCAAATTTTATTTGTGGGCTAATAGAGTGACAACAAAGAGGTCTCTTGGTGTCTCTCCTTTTCAGCTTGTGTATGGATTTGAGGCCATATTTCCTTCTCAGCTTGCCTTTCCTGTGGAAAAATTCTTCCAAGACTACCAAGGGGAACCTAATGATATGATCAGAAGAATACAATAGCTGGTTGAGGTGCAACATACTAGATAAAAATTACTAGACAAAGCACATGACAATCAACAAAAGATCAAGTAGGCCTTTGACAGGAAGGTAAGAAAAGAGGATTTCTAGCTGGGAGATCTAGTAGTCAAATTGGATGCACCCAAACAAGACAAAGGAAAGAATGGTAAATTTGAAGCCTTGTGGATTGGACCCTTCAAAGTTTCTGAGGTTTTTTCAAATAATACTTATAGGTTGCAAAATTTGGAGGATGTTGAAGTTTTTGGTGGCCCTGTAAATGGGCATTTTCTGAAAAGGTTCTTTGCTTGAGCCATGAGTGGATTTTGCATGCCATTGTAAATATCATTCTTATTTTCTTTTAATAGCTGACCCCATATCCCTAAGATCAGGCACTGAAACTACTGTAGTTCTTAGAGCCTCACGGGGAGGTCTATATCCCCCATGGAGCCTAATGTTAGCACATATTTTTGATAGAAGGGTGTTTTTTCCCTTAGGAAATAACCCCTTGGTGAAAAAATGCAGGAAAGAGTCTTAGTGCGACCCGCTTTTGATTTTTATCCTAATTTTTTGGATGATTTGATCGCCTTGGCGTGTTGTGCTAAGGAGCGCATAGATCTCAGTGGCTAAGCAACATGCAATCAGATCTACGATCTGCATCCAATATCAGACCCCCCCAACCTTCTGCCTTTAACATGGGGGGTCTGAGTTGGTGGTTTTTTGGTGCAAGCCCCCCACTATCCCGTGACCTCCTCAGTAAATTGGACCCCCCCCACACGTGTTACTGNTGCCTTCCCATACTGCTCACGCTCCCGCTGACACCTGTCCTCCACTCGCTTGACCACATGCATGTCCCTTCCCCACTGTATTTTATTCCCCTCTCACCTCCCAACATATGTCTTCCACTCACACTCCATGTCACTTCCACTTCCATTCTCATTAACCCCTTAACCTATCACACTCTCTTTCCTCCATGTCCTCTCCCCTCGCCACATCACCCCTGCACCTTTACACCTCATCTCTCGCGTACTAATGCCTATGCATTCCTAGTCAGCACTCTGCCAACCACATCATTCCACCTGGCCATCAATCATTCATTACAACCTACGAGCCTGTGCTAATCATCTTGCCAGCTCCCCATCATCAACATCCATGTTTGCTTGCCAGTGTTCTCGGAAAACGTCTAGCGAAGAGCCAAGTGGCAGAGGTTCAGAGTGTGGCCAACGCGTTTTCCAGGTGTAGAGTTGACTCTTCCTGTTCTGATCCTGATGAAGGTACTTAATGAAAAAGAGGGAGGTGGTTAAGACATCGTCTCCTCCCATAAATGGAAAGCCAAAAAAGACTGGCAGATCTAATCTCGCGTCTGACAAAGAAACTGCATCAACAATGTGACAAGGAAGGATCGATCGAAAAATCTCGCATTTGACAGATATCTGCATGCACAGTCTGCAGAGAAAGATCAGACGTAAAGCCTTCAATTCCTAGCTCAATCGCTCTTATGGTGGTTGTAGTCAGTCCCAAGTATAAGTATGTATTTTTGATATTTTTTTATGGTCGATGGTTGAGCAAGGATCCCGTATTGTAAAGTTTTAATGAAGCTCTGGTTCTCTCATTATGTATTTTGATTTGAGACTTCTTGTTTAATGAAAGCCAACTTTCTTTTCATCTTTTTTCCTTTGATACTGAAGTATCCATGATTGAAGGATTCACATGGATTGTTTTAACTGTATTGTGATGTATGTCTGATTACAGTCCCGTTTTAATGTTCTTCAGTTATCTGAAAATTTAAATTCAAAGAGGATCTTGTATTTGAAGTTTTTCCTCCTTAGGCTCTTGGAAGGCCTGACATCCATAGAATGCCTCTACATTATCCTCACCAGGTCTTCCTCCTATTCACCTTTAATACAACTTACTGACTGAAGTTGATCAATACCTCAATTGCTTGAGCATGTTGGTCCAATTTTCTGAGTTAAAATGATATTGTCTTGAGTCTGCGTCCATTTGAACTCTTTAGAATTATTCATTGTGACATATAAACTGATGGGTACTAGGATTACCTTCAATGCAATCCGAAGGTGACTTCTAGTGCTAACACATAGAGTTCCCAATTGTCCATGCAGTTACAATGATAGGAAAAAGAGAAAGACATATAACAAAAAACTGTGCTAAGCCTAGAAGCTAGAGTGCCTCACAGGGCTGGAACCCAGTAAAATAAACTGACTGGAAACATCAAAAAACCATTGAATCCTGAGAACGTTGGAGTCATCCAGAGCTTGGGCCTAGTGTCTTTTCTTTCTGTGGGTATTGAGCCATGTCCTTGGATGGAATCCATGTATGCAGAGTGGTGTGCTGGAGAGAACAAAGAAGAGTCTTCAGGAACTCCTCGCGAAGTTCCTAACATTCATCCCTGTTCAGCATCTCCTTGATGTCACGCTTGACTTCCACAACTAAGCTATGATAAATCCATAGAATTTTGCAAATTCAAGAGCCCATCACATCGAGAACAAGCTGGAGGGAGCGGAGGGGGAGGTGGAGCATCAGAATAAGAAGGAGGGGAGGCAAAATAAGGGAGAGGAGAGGTGAAAGAAGTGAGGGGGAAGGAAGGGAGGGGGGGGACAGGGTGGAGACAGGTGGATGGGCAGCGGATCTGGGGTGAGCTTTGGTGCAAAGCCAAGGGAATTTCCCAAACTATTAAACCACTCTATTCTACAAGCCCAAGGAGAGGATAGAGGAGGGAGTTCCAAAGTGATAACTCATTCAGAAGGGAGTTCCAGAGTGGAGGCATGGACAGGAGCCTGAGGAAAGTTATGAGGATCTTTCCTACCATGACCCCTCGAGCCTCTGCCCCTTTCATTATACCAAGCCACCCCACACTTAGATTTTCCTTGTTGGTATGACATCGAGAAGAAAATGAACTAGATGTGGAGCAGAGGGAGGAGATCGAAACAGTGGAGGAACAAAGGGGTAATATTGAACCCGAGGCAAAGAAAAACGTGGAAAAAAATGTGACTGCAAGGAGCTAGAGGCGAGGTATGAAAATGGGCCAAAGGCTCCACCGGAACGGAACAAAATCCATGAATCTAGGGCTTGTGATGGGACTACTTAGGAGGCCAACCCATCGCATTAACCACCTCTGAGAGTTGGAGCACCATTGCCATAACTAGCTTTGTGCGAGGATCAAAGTGGGGGTACATTGATAGATAAAATGAATACATGGCTTAAATGCTTGGCGGGAGTGCGTTTTGCGGTGGCGTGATGATGTGTGGGCTGTGAACATGTGTCCGTCGGGTGTGGCCAAGTGTCCCACTTGTCCAGTCATGCAATGTTCCCAATGACACCCCATCCGGGGTAGTCTTCTTTAGTTTTTAATTGATAACAAAAAATGAATTATATTTTTTTGCTAAATATTTAAAAATAGTATTATTTAACTACAATTATTTTCTATGTATTGAGGTAAAGGTAAAAAAAATGTTAAAAATAATATTTTCCACTATATTTAAAAAGTATGGAACCATATATTGATTAAGGACACATAACTACATGAAAAATATTAATTTAAAAAATAAATAAATAGTGTACACCATTTTTATCATTGGATGAAGCATGGAAACATGATTAAAAAAAACATCGAACAAAAAAAAATAAAAATAGAAAAGTTTGAAAATAGATGAAAACACACCGTTGAGAAAAAAAAATTGAACAATTTGAAAATAGATGAAAAACCAAGCATTTAAAAAAAAAGTGGAAACATTATGTATCAAAAAATTTAAATATCAAAAAACCACCTAAAAAGGGAGGGGGGGTGCTACCAATAGCAGCATTTTTAAAAACGGGGTAAAAAACTTGACCCCCCCAAAAACAAGAACTTTGTAGAGTTCTCGTTAAGTTGGTAACTATGTTGAAACAAACTTGGATATTTAATATAAGCTCGAGAGGTATCCCAATAAACTAGTTCCAAGCAAGGAAATTTGGTTAGCATACCTTGTTCTGCATGTAAGAAACATCAAAAGCCTTTACCCCTGTCTTCTATCAATTAACTATGATATATATAATGCACACAACCACCATTGGTAGACCATTCAATGCTTGAAAAAAACTAGTTTACAATTCAAAAGGGTGACAAATATGAAAACACAATGCATCGATTTGAATACACAAATTAAGTCACCCCAACTCCAAGCTACCGAGAGTATATTTAAGAGGAAAATAAGGAAAGTATACAACACAATAAAGGTATGATTTCCAAATATTTGAATCACCTATCACAATTATCTTTTAGGAGCCCTTAGAACAAGGAAGAGCATCACAAATTAGCATGGTCAACAAATTAACAGACATAGTGAGGTGAACAAGGCATAAAGAGAGAATGGAAACCAATCATATTGATAGTTTTAGTTATTAGCAATAGAAGGAAAAATTTCCTCATACAACAATTGAAATATAGGTTGAGGAATATTATCAGTATTTACACAAGATTCTTTCCTCCAAAACTGTACATTAACCAAGTCCAAACAGATATTGTGACATGATCCAAACTGAAAATTATGATTATAGGGATTCGGAGGTAGGGCCCTTATTTACAGTAGGTTGTTAAACCTCTTCTCTTGGCTAGATAACAATCTCATTACCCCTAAATTTCTAGAGCAACAAGAGATAGAGGAAAGCCAAAGAGGGAAAAATATATATTTCTCCTCTTCATCGAGAGTTCCATATCTAATTTTAATCATGCTTTATATTTATGAAGGAAGTACTTTAGATATTTTGTACAATTAGGCTATCAAATAATCCAAATATTTTTTTTCCATGAAATAGTTCACCAATTACTTTAATAGATAAGGGGAACTCATCATAGGCATAAAAAAAATATCTAACTACTTTAAATCCCACTACAGTATTTGGCTAGTGGAAGGCATGCCAACAATTAAGATTTTGAGAATGTTCTCTCTTGAGGCTTGTCAATTTGTAAATGCATGACCCTCAAATTCCCGAGATGGTAAAATCATTGTTATTTCAATACATAGCTAAAATTAGGCAACCAGGATGAGGGGCAGTGAAGGAAACATGTCCCTCACCAATCAAAATAATGTATGCAACTACTCACCATGATCCACATCATCTAAAATTATGGGTTTGAAAACATGAGAGATGGGGTTTGAACATCACCATGCCTTCATTGATTCCATACATTAGCTGATCCACTCCATTCAAATCCTTGTAAAGTTTCCTTTGTAATTATGTTAAATAGCTCTTACCCGCAACTTCTCACATGTAAAACAAAAAGAAGGAATGATTACATCCTAATTTCCTACAGTTTGAACATTGCAACTACAGGTTGTTCCTAAAACTTCTCCCCTGTTGAATAAGGATTTGAACATGGTTTTTTGTAAGGTGGAATCCAACATAATTCATGGGCCATTAGTCAACAAGTTCTTAGAGGGGAAAATCATATTGTTTCCCACCCAAAATCATTATTACGAGCACCTATGGAGCACCCTAAGGGAAAAATAAACATGCTTTTGACAAGATTGTGTACAATCAAATACTCATCAAAGAGGAAAACAATAGGGACCTTCTTGCAAAATTTTCAAACTTTTGAAGTTGTTATCATGGTCATGAAAAATTCATTATGTATGAGCTTGAAATATTTTCTAGTCCTTGTTTCTTTATCTGTCTATCATATGTGAGTAGAGGATAATAGCTTAGAGACTAAACAATTTGTAGGAGGTTTTATTTGTAAATAAGAGAATTGTTTTTAATATGCTACAATGAAAAATTTTAGGTATTTATTTGTCAATCTCAAAACAAGGCTCATTCTAAACATTTTTTCCTACTCAACAATGCACGGGACAAGTTTTGTTGTACACTAGATTCTAACATAAACCATGAAGTATTAGTCAACAATCTATTATAGGGATTGTTTCCATTCCTCACGTGCCTTTAATTGCTGGTTTCATTTTGGAAAACATCATTATCTTAATCATGGGAACAATTGATCCTAGGAAAGGAACTCACTAGACTAACTCCTCCAAATCCCTAATCTGAAAGATTGGGTTGTAAATGATATGGAGCAATGGTTCTTAGATAATATACTATTGGATGGTTGTAAGTTTTTCTCTACATAAAGTGTTAAAACTATAGGAAGGATGTAGCAAAGACTTGGGCCTTTTTTTTGGCTATGATTGTTGTATAGAATAGTGTAAAAATGCGAATAGTATTAGCTCCATAAATTTTAGTGGGAGCTCTAGAAATTTTTGCAAAGTGATCCATTTATGGGATTAAGAATATAATCAAAATGTCCCAACCATGAATAAAAATCATGAATTGGTTTATGTGGGAAAGGAGAAGATTTGAACTAAGTAGTACTGCGATAAGAGGTAGTGGAAGAAGGATCAAAATATTATATTTATTAATTTAAGAGCTAGATTGATAAAATTGTTTTGGCATGGAGTGAAATTAAGTGAATGAAAATCAACACAAGAAGATACAAGTGAGAAGGATGATTACATAAACTCATGAAGAAGAAAACAAATTTACACCACATCAAGGATGACAACAAATATTTCATCATTTTTTCTATTATTTTGAAATTGCAAAATTATTTTTTATTGAAGAAATCTATAGATAGACACAAGTGAGATTAAATAACTACCACAACTATATCTACTAGTCACAAAATATGATCGCCTTATGCTATAGTAGCTCTATTTCCTAGTTTCATTTCATTCATTTTTGTTCCATCTTCTTAGGCATAGGCCAATTTTGAGGAAAAGTCCAATTTTGGAAAATAAAGCTTAAATTTGGAAAAAACACAGCTGCCAGGAAAAGCAACACGTGCAAAGGAAATCTTCATGAAAAGGAGGAAATCATGCAAGGAACGCATGCAGGAAAACATAACAATGTTATGGTTAGGGTTTATGTAAGAGATGTCAACGACTGATAAGATGACAAATGAGTATAAATAAGTACCTAAGAGGTCTAGGTCAGAGTTCCAGAATGTTAGAGAATATTGTTTTGCTTGGCTAGGAGAACGACTATAAGATCATACACCTTTTTGTAAGATGTTGAGATGTAGGAGATTCAAGTAGCTATATATTGAGGGTTAGATCACAAGATAAGGAGCATGGTGTGATCTAGTCCGCCTCACAGAGGTTGTGGAACCTATTTTGTGGTTGTATAGTCGTAATTGTAGTGTGCGTAGCACCATATCTTGCAGAAATCAAAATAAAGAGCCTAATAAGATAGATCTTTGTGGACGTATCCCAGGAGGGGGTGAACCATGGTAAAACTTGTGTCATGTGTGTTTTGTATTATGTATTTAATTTCTTTCGGTAGTTAGAATATGAATGAATGAATGAATGATTCTCTTAAATCTATTGGAATGCATGCATAGAAGTAACTGATGAACGAATATTAAGAATAGAAAAAAGGAACAACTAGATCAAGGCCTTAGAGGATGATTTTCAATCCCATATCCCCACTCTTTCCTAGACTGTAAGCATCTAAGTGTTGCAGTCACCCATAAGACTATATCAGGTGAGACTGTGCAGTACATTCTGTGTGTTGTGTTGCCTTCTGGTTTACTAGGAGGGTTGATAGTTTTAGATGGATTTGTTGGAACCATATTAGATCTGAACTTAGGTCATCACAAGAATTAGATAGAAAGAGAGATTAATAACCAACAAATGGTTTCGTTTCCGACTGGAACTGCATGGGATTGAGTGAGTGGATCCCCTGAAAGAATCATGAAGAGAATGAAGGTATATAAAAAGAGAAATGTTCAGACCTTGGAAGCCAACGAAGGAGGAAATCAAAAGATGGTTGGAAACAAAGGAGCTTGAATTTCCATAGAAGGATAACAAAAAACCTAAGTTAACACTGCACAAATATCTGGACAAGTACGTGTTTAGTGACCTGCATGAGGTATTTTTCTATGATTTCCTGCATGTTGAAGGAGTGGCTATTGAGGATGAAATAAAACCACCCTACAAATTGAATTATACAACTTGAGAGGAATCCTGTGGAGATCACGCAGTTACAACAGGTTAACAAAAAATTCACATGCGTAGTAGATTTCTAGATAGATAGTATTGTTGCAGGATTTATCACAGAATTTGCAGTAGATACCACGAAGTCTTATATCACAACAAAGCAAGAGTTTTTGAAAGTACCTAGAGGTAGGTATATTAGGTCTCTCTATACTTCAATAAATATCTTATTGTATAACAAATGTGTAATGACTATGGAAGCAAACAACTAAACTTCCTTGCGTGCATGGGGGAATGGGGGAAGCACTAACAAGAGGTGGGGAAATGGAGGAAGAAATGGATAAGGGAAAGAAGGAGGAGGCCATGCAACCAATCATGATGGAAGAAGATTAGATCAATCATATCATGGCAGCAACTGGAAAAACATGCAGTAGAGTACCCTACCAATATAAGATGAATAATAAGAAGAGAGCCATAGCAGATAGAGAGGGCTTGGCAAGTGATGAAGACGAGGTATAGGATATTCGTGTTGTGGAGAATATTGAGGAAATATTGCGCGCAACATATGAAAGGAAGAAAACAGGTCTAAGGGTAGGAACAAAAGGAAAAAATCCCATCCATGTCAATGTTAGTGTCGAACCCATAACTACATGTGTGACTAATACACTAGAAAGAACACTACCATTTAGACAACCGAATTTTAGTGGAAGAAATACAACAAGAAGTACATCCAATCAAGGAGAAACAACTGGAGGAACCAGTTAAGGAAGTAGTATTCAAGTATCTACACTGCATGGAGGTAGTAGTTAATAACAGTTCAAGATGGCAGGACATGATCCCACCATTAGATTACCATAATCTAGGGAGAAGCATCAGAGGATCCCACAAAGAACTTATTCATCTGTGAGAATATCTGGGAAGAAAAACATATTACATATGAGGATACAAAACTTGCGTAGTTAGCTATCATGCTAAGAGACCATGCACTGGATTGGTACATGAGCCTAGATGTGAAGAGTCCACCAAGAACAACACAGACTATTGCATATGTGAATAATTTGTTGATAAATGAATTTCATAAGCCTAGCTTAGAACATCAGTACATGAATGAGATGATTAAATTCAGACAAAAACCAAGCGAGTTTGAGTGGGAGATTGATCATAGGTTCGAATGGTTGAAGGGTAAGTTGAAGTATGTCATGATTTTCATGTAGCATAGACATATTTTTTTGAATTGACTGCTACCACATATGAAATACCCTTTTAGGAAACATAAGTTTCAAAATCAGGAAGAATATCTACAGGCAACCTTACAACTAGAATAAAACCAACATCAGAAGAAAGATCCCGCAATAGAAGAGCTAAAGGAGGATATGAAGAACCTCACATTTCAATTGAACCTGGATAAGGTAAAATAGAAAAGAGAAGTTATTTTGTGTACCATATGCAAGACAGAAGGACATCATAAGAATGAGTGCTCAACTTTTGTGCAGTATATGGAAACAAGGCTACCAAACCCATTGCCAATAGGAGGACCATGGTGCGATATCTCTAAAACACATGGGAATGATCCATATCATTGTCCAATGATGCATAAGTACCATATAGTACCCAATAATTCATACTGCAATTCTTGAAAATCGGTGGGCCACGAGGATAAAGATTGTAGGACAATGGAATTGACGAGGGAGAGAACTTCAGATACATATAAGGTGCAGGAAGAAATGATGACAGGGAAATCTTCACCATAGTTCAACCAGGTACCACCTCCATATAATAATACACAACACTAGTACAACACTACACAACCTGAGTATAACAACGCACAACCATAATATAACCCCATGCAGTATAATCATGTGCCTCAGTACAATGCACCACGAGGAGATCAAGGTGGATACATAGGTGGAGAATGAGGTAGATGAGTATTTGGAAGAGGCAAAGGTCCAATAGTGTTCCACAACTACCAAAATATAGGAAATTATGCAAGGGAATGTCCACTCCCACCTGTGACATATATGTACTATCGCACAACAGACCATGATACAGAGGAATGCCCGACACTTTTGTGGAAGATTCAAGAAAAAAGAAACTAGAACAATTAGAATGTTCAGTGGATTTATGTAGAAGCCAGAGATGATGGTTGGAACATAAACATAGTTATGCATGGAAGAGCTGATACAAGAGTTGACACAGTAATACATGAACCAATGCAACACTAATGGGTGAAGAAGAATATTGAATCATATAAACAGTTTGATGTGGGGAAAGGAAAAGAAGCATTCAAGGAGGATAGACATGAGTTCCTCAAACAAGATTTTGTGTCTACATCAGCTGCACAACATACTCATAACATACCAATGTATTAGATGCCCTTATCAATGGATCACACCAACGAAGTACCACCTATAGCGCAAGTAAGTACCATAAAGACTTTTCTGCAATCTTGTGTTAAACTACTGCATGATCCATCATCTTTTAAATTTTTTCAAAATATGTTAGAAAGATATAACACATAGGAAGAGAGGAAGTTAGAACATAAAATAGTCAATCACCTCCATACGAGAAGGAGGACAAGCAAAGAATTCAGACTAAATTCCAACATTGGAGATTTCAATATGGGTGATATCATACTGGATTTAGGATCTGAGGTAAATGTGTTACCCAAGAATACATGTCTGTGAATGGGATAGACCACACTAGGCTATTCACCTGTCTAGTTGAATTTAGCAAACCAACATAGATTTCTACCAATTGGAAGGCTAAAAGGTGTGACAGTAGATCTAGATGGAGTGTGCACTAAGGAAGAATTTGAAGTAATAGAAATTGTGGATGGCACAACACCTTATCCAACATTTCTTGGAATGGACTCGGAATTTGATAACCAGAACATAATAAACTTGAAGACAAAGAATATGACATTTGAATTACAAGAATATAGAGTCATTGCACCATTAGACCCTTCAGAAGGAGAAAGGTTTGTAGAACCAACTTGTCGGGATCTAGAAAAGATAAACTGGTTGTACAGAACCACCAGGCGCGAAGAAAATTATGTTAACCCAACCGTAGATGGGGTACTCATCTCTAGGAGCATGACATCATGTGATTTCAACTCAGATACATGTTTGGAGAATTGGCAACATATATTACATGAAGTGTCTACAAGAAGGTGTGCAAGAAGAGACTGCACAGTAAGATGTCTGGGTATCGAGTTAAGAGAACCTCCCAGTTTTCATGGTATAAATGACTTAGAAGAATTCATAACAAGGTATGAAGATGAAGTTTTATAAAATTAGAGGATCTTATCCTTGGACATTGCACTCAAGGAAACACCTACAATATGGTGGGGTGCACACAAAGAAACAGTTAAGGATTGGTACGAATGTAAACTACAACTTCACATCATATTCGATGCAGAACATGGAAGCAATAAAGTGCAAAGATATGATGGACATGGGACACCAACAAAAAATTTGGAGAAATGCAAGACACAATGGAGGATGATACCACCAAAGGAATGGCCTCATCACTTCATCCACACATTGGAAGGAATTCTAGAAAACTGGTATGTAGACCAGGAACTACATAGAGGCAATACATAATGGACAACATTACAACAAAACTTTATAGTAACCTTCTCATTTGAACATGAGAACCCCAAAATGGATTCAACACTGAAGCAGATAAGAGGTGTGACACTTATTGATGAACAATAGGTTGAACTCATGACATAATACCAACAACAGAATAGGCAGACAATGAAATAACTATTGTCATGCTATCATGTGGAGGAAGAAGCACCAGATGAAGATGATTCGTGTAACATTAATATTACATAATTTGAAGGTGAAAGAGAGGTGGAAGGTCCATATTTGGAATAAAAAGTATTTTCTTCACCTATCAAGGTGAATAAAGTCAACATTGGGACAATTGAGAATCTCAAAATGGCCAGCATTGGAGACTACTAGGATAACCAAACAATAGAAAGGATAACATAGTTATTGCACGAGTATAGTGACTTGTTCCCAACAACCTTTACAGAGATGAAAGACATAGAAGGAGAGCTGGGAGAGATGAAGATACCTCTCAAACCCAATGCTATATCTTCCAGATAGAGACCGTATAGACTAAATCCAATATATAAGCAGAATGTGAAAGCACAATTTGTTAGAATGTTGGAAGAAGGTATCATACAATGTAGTGACCATACTAAGTTAAATTATAAATTTAATACAATTTAACATATAATTCCTTTCAATTTACATAAATGATTCATTCACCAGCATATAAGCAAAATATTCAGCAGAGATTAAACTTTATCTACATCATGAAAATAACTCAACAATTCATAATTAAAAATACCTGCTTGTTATGCTAAATCCTGCTGCTTTGTTGGTCCAATACTGAAGTTGAAACTGTGTCAAACACTGCCCAAAACTGAGTTTTCCTCCTTGCCAGCTAGGAGCAGCCTATCCGGCTCCTTAGCTCCAGGATACCGTAAGGATATCCAAGCCCCCGTGCCCAAAACCCCCAGCAAACCGGTGCCCCCTGCTTCTGATTCACCCAAAACCACCAAAGCCAAACTCCTCACACCAGATATCTCCATAGAAAATCTCCCACAAAAATATATCCTCCTCTCAAAATGCTTCCTGCCTCCCCCCCCCAAAGAGTCCCCTACCCATAAGACTCTTCCCCATCATATCCTCCTTCACCGACTCTCCTCCCCTCATTAATTTCCTTATCTCCCCCTTTAATATCTTATCCCCTTCATTAATATCTTATACCCTTCTTTAATTTCTTACCCCCTCCCGCATACGTAAATCATTTAATTAAACAAATTAAAATTATTAAGCCCCTTAAATTTATTACCCATGTCATTGAATGTGATATGTAATTAATTAATTAATCAAAAGTTATAAACAATTAATTAATAAATAAATATTTAATTAATATTATTAATGCTAATCATTGTTTAATTAAAACCATATTAGGAAAATTAATTATCTAATTAATTTTACTTAATAATCCCTAAGCATATATTCAAATAGGGTTGTTACATACACCCACCCTTCAGGAAACTTCATCCTGAAGTTAAGGTATCTCGTGGTACAAAGGAAAAGAAACATGGTTCACACATTCATAACAAATAATCGACACTATTAGTAAGTAAGCCACGAAAACTCATACATACTAGTGTACATGTACAAGAAATGCATGTGTAGCTTGTACATACAAGTCTCATGCATGTACTAATAATCAATAACTATCATCCTTTAGTAATTTAGGTATGCATCCAATCCAATCAACAAGACTAGTCTTTTATAATAGACAATAAACCAATCAAATGTTTGAGAAATCCTTTAATTAC
>ML790079.1:180463-202631 GCA_009831015.1 Picea engelmannii
ATATATATATATATATATATATATATATATATATAGATAAAACACAGATGTTCAAGCTCTCTTTAAATATTTACGTTTTAGGTTGCCTTCTATGAAATGCACAGATACAGACATTATTACTTACTCATGCCAAGTAATTAACATGATAATCCATACAAGAATCCCATGTTTCTCCAAGCATTTCCAAATAAAACAAAAACGAATGAAAGAAGAATAAGACTAAATTGTGATCATACATACCAGATAATTAAACCTCTCAAATCAATGGAAAGTCCAGAGGGTGCTCCATTATTGTTGGCAACAACCCGAATCTCTGTAGGTCCTCTGCTGAGCTTAACCGTCTCTGTTTTAATAGTCCTAGATAGCTGCAAAGTAGAATGCAGAAAAGGAGAGGATTGACGATGTATTCCTCGAGAGGAAGCAGATGAGATTAAGGGTGCCAGATTATAGACTCCTGAGAGAACGGTAATGGGGGCTGAAGTAGACGGAGAGGAGCAAAGTGCGGACCAGATAGATTCTATTTCCTGAGTGGGATGGAAACTGTCCTAGAAATCGTATCAGGAAGCGTTGGCATAGGTTCCTATTGACCTAGGGTTGCACAATACAACTGTATCAATGACTCTCATTCCACAACACACTCTCCTCGCCTCTGCAAACCCTGCATTAACGAACCCACGAACCCACTCAGAAACAACAAAATAACCAACGCATGTGTATTATGGAGGAATAGAACCCATGACCTCATAACCAACGCATGTGTATTATGGAGGAATAGAACCCACGACCTCATAACCAGTGCATGTGTATTATGAAGGAATGGAACCCACGACCATCCACTATTTAACACATAATTAAACATAGAAAAACAATCACGATGGCCTAGCTCCCCGCTCCATGCGACCTGCATCCACAATACACAAGCCGAGCACACCAAGTCAACACAATATACAAGCCAATGAACTATTGCCAAGCACAAGTGAGTAGCAAAAACAGTTACCAGAACAACAAAAAACATTGTTACCATTGTCTTAAGGATGCTGAACGAATTCATATAATGTTGTCTAGATGTCAAATACTACGATTTTTATCCCTGGTAGACTTTTCGCCAGACTGTTTACTGTAGCTTCCAGGCAAGTGTTATAGTGTTGAGAATCGTTGTTTAAGCGACTAATGCATACATTTTCACCGTTTCCAAATAGAGTGATTGAAGCTGGCAGGCACCCTAATGCTTAGAGAGTTGGTTCTCGAGCTAGTTTCTCTTGAAGAAAATTGCTCTTGCTAGCCCAAGAGACCTCCCATGGAAGAAGAGTAGAGGAAAGAGAGGGAAAAAGAGAACATCAAGCTGTTTCTCATGAAATCCCTCGTGCAATAGAGGAATGAGATGTTGGATAATTTTTCCCAAATCCTTCAGTTATTTTTGACAATAACAGGCACATCTTCATCAAGCAGTCACATTGGATATGCTACCCCATTCAAGGTACAAGTTAATTTTGATATACCCATATTTGATGGTCAAATCGACGCAGATGCTTTGGAAAAGTGGTTAAATTTACTAGAAGGTTATTTCTCTATTCACAATTGTTTTGACAGAGAAGGGATCACCTTTATTATCCTTAAAGTTCTCCCCTGTGTAAAACATTAGTGGGGAACTTACTGGGAGAAAAATTCCATAGAGGAGTCTGGAATATTTTGGGCCGAGCCCACTTGGGATTTTTTTATGGATGCGGTCAAGGAGAAATATTATCTTTTGGGAAAATATGATGAGCATTACATGAGATGGACCACACTGCATAAAAAGTGGGACCAAACAGTGCTAGAGTAAAAAATACCTTCCATACCTTACACACAAATCTAGGTATCAAAGACTCTAAGAGACATTTGGTTCTGAAATACCGTGGGGCTCTACACAAGTACATCCAAACTGAAATGGAGTTTGTGGACATCTTATCACCGGGAGCCGCCTATAGATATGTTGTCAAAATTGAGCATAAATTTAAGAAGAAGAACAAGCAGGAATTTGGATCTTCAAATCTGCAACAACCAAAGTATCGTAAAGGCATCCCTAACTCACAAAATAGTAAACCTTAAGACAACTAGTCCAAGCCATAGGAAAATAAGGGAAACGAGAAGAAGAAGAAGGTCACTGGGAAGTGGTGTGACTTCCACAAAATCCCTTGGCACAACATCGATGAATGTCACTTGAAACAATCATTGGTAGTTGAGATCAAAGAAACATAGTCGAGCCCCAAGTTAGACTTTGATTTAGAAAATAATAAAAGGAGATAGATAATTGATGCATAACCCACTTCTATTGTCATGACTGCAACAATCCATCCAGAAGAACCAAAAGATCCTGAGAAGGGGGATCACCTTTTCCATTCACAGATGTGGGTGAAGGGGACCCCGTTGCATTTTATTGTTGATAGCGAAAGATAGAAGAACCTCATTTGAGTAGAGTTTGTCAAGCGGTTGGATTTTCTGACAAAACCACACCCACAACCATACATCGGATGGCTCTGTCAGGAACAAGATCTTCGTGTCAGCCAAAAGTTTCATCTGTCATACGACATCAAGCCCTTCAAGGATGAGGTATTTTGTGATTTTCCCCACTAGAAGTATATGATGTTCTTTCAGGCTAGCCATATATGTGGAGGCGTTATGTTGTTTATGAGTTGCAACCCCGTAGCATCATTGTTACTCTGGGTGGTCATCCCTACATGATACCAGAGGTAGTTTTGACTATTGTGCCGACAAAACATTGTTGCAAAGTAATCTCTCATACCTCAAAGTTTAGCCTCTTCAAAACCTGATCAAAAGAGAAGGAAAATGAAACCATTACAACCTCGACCCAAGACCCTTCTATCTGGTAGAATCATATCACCAAGACTATATAAGAGCACCAAGATATTCCTATTTCACCTACGAGGATGCATCCACACTACCCATTCAAACCAAGTTATGATAAATCCCTTCCCATTCTTCACGTTGCATATTCACCAACAGAGTCCTACCACACTCAGGAAGATCATGCATCCAGATTGGTTAATTAGATCCAACCCCTCCAACAATAGGTTCATAACAACCTTTAACAAGCTAAGCAGGGGAACTTCTTTAGCAAGGAAAGAAGCTCACGAAGGTTCAGATTAAGAAAAAGATTCCACGGGGACTTGATGTAATGGATACCATTGATTACTAAGGGGGGAGGATTGATCCAGGTGGAAATCGGTGGCCACCCACCAATCCCACTGGCTCAAAACATGGGTTCCCAACTTGGTATTTTTTCTATGATTTTTTGAGTTCTGAACTTTCAGGGTCGTTTTGAGGCCCTAAATGATGTTTTTTGGGAACAAAATCACCCAAACGATAGTTGAGGGCATGTTTGGGCCAAACATAATATGTACTCCTCAAATATACCTTTCCTAAAAGGTATAGAAAACCCCAAACGAAGATCGTATGCAAAAGTTATGCCCTTGGGAAGTTGACGTACCAACTACCCCCATTGGGGCCCACAAACCTTTTGGCATTTAATCTTTCAAGCTTAGGGTTTTGGATTTTATTTATGTTAAAAAGGCCTCTAGAGACTCATTGTAAACATCATCATATTCTTTCAAATAATTGTATCTATCACATCTCTTCTTAGAGATAAGATGCCACCATTATAGCGAGTCATTCACTCTGTAATTTTACAGTTTCTGTACATTCTCTCATTAATACAAAATGTGCATTACTTTATCTCTATGTTTATTTCAATATCTATATATATTTCATTGTTATATCTCTTCCTTCATTTCATTCTCAAAATAATCCAGATAAAAAACTAGGACTTTATAGGCCAAAAAATAGAGCTTTTGGGTTATAACATTAGGGATATATGGGCCAAAAACCAACTTATAAAGGAAGAATATTATAGCTTGTAGGTCATGTGTTTGATAGAATTACTTAAGATGCATAATTAAAATGGTTTGAATCTAATAATTGTTGAAATAATGGATAAAATTCCCAAATTAGATTCCAATTACAGTATACAGAGGCATGGATTTTATAAATTCATGGTTGTAGAGTTTAGTCTATTTAAAATTTGGGAGAAAAATCCCCAATTCGAGAGAAAATCTAGAGGGTAATTTTCATGGAAACATTGAATTGATTGACCAAGGGGTTGAATTCGATAGAAAATGGACGGTTTATAGAGGCCAAGATGGGAAAATCCATGGTGGCTATATCGTTTTTATAAAATATATATTTTCAAATTTTTGGAGAAGATATGACATGGAATGTATCGATAATATGGAGCCATATTGGTGACATGGACTAGCAAGGTGATTTGGAGGCATTAGGGAACTACCAAGTAGATTCAGGGTGCATGGATGGCAGACACCTAGTAGCGTCCATGGTGGCAAAGTAGACAAGTCGAAAAGGTGGTTTATGGGTACATGCTAGGGAATTTTGCAAGGGGTTGCATAACACTTTAATAATTGTTAGGGTGACGCATGTCCCCTTGGCAATAATGGATGTTAATAATCTAAGATACCGTAGGATAAAATTGAATCGTGGGAAAGTTATAGAACTGTAACAGATCTCAGTCATTATCTAAGATCTATCTAGGGAAACATGTGTGGTATTAGAGGGTGTTGGATATGGGACCCTGTGAGTCATATCGACCAAGGATAGTGCACCAGGTGGAGTATGTTAGGTTAGAGTGAGACCCACTATCCCATATATGGTAATAATTTTTCTAGGTGTAAAAAAAGGACAATTGGGCACAAGGTGGGCACAATTAAATTAAAATATAATATTAAAGTGAAAAAAAAAAGGGAAAAGGATCAATGGGGCCACAAAGGACTTCATGGTAGGAAAAGGTGTAAGGTAGGAAACGTGTCTATGTCATAGGATTCCATGTGGAAACTAGTGCCACATCATCATACATGTGTCATCCCACATCAACATGATAAAGTTATATTTAAAAAAAAAAGTCTAAAGATGAAATCTTGTTTTGGCCATAACAAGAGTAGATTTACTCAAATCTAGGTGTAATTTCAGGGGTAGTTCTATAGTGAGGAGGACCATATAAGTACTAGTGAGGGTCATTAGTTAATTCTACTCTAAATTTCCAAAAATTTCAAATTAGTGGTTTTTGAAGAACATGGTGATACTCCTTGATAGAGGCCATCTTGTTGATGAAATTTTGATAGTGAATAATGGGAGTAGACATGATGAAACCATTGGATCATTTGTACAAATTTCAAATAATTTGGAATCGAGATGCAAAAATTGGCCAAAATACACTATTCCATGAGACATTTTGGGTATTTTTTGAATCTTCAGAGGAGGAAAAGGGACCCCAGATAATAAATATGGAAAAATTGTGCGAGTTGACATTTTGCCATCTCAAAAATCCAAACAAATTTTTCTTAATGAATATTTACTAGTTTTTCTTCATTTGAGAGATTGTTACATAAATATTCCCCTGCGGACAGGTGAACTTTCCCTTGGATTACATAACCCTCTACCAAGACAAAAAATTACATTTTGACACTACCATTCGTATATATTCACTTTATCCATGGAAAAAGAGAAAAGGAGGGGAAGTATGATGTACCTCGTTTATGACATTTTTCCAAGATGCTCCAATCCTCGAGCTCCAAACAATACCTGCAATGGACACCAAGAAACAAACGACTATCTCCTACTCTAATGGATTAGACAAAACCAATCGATCTATGAAGATTAAGACAAGCATAAAAAAGAACATGTAAATACATACTTGAAGGAAATAGGCCAAGTATATTAATTAGAAATTCAAAAGGAAACTTACAATATTCATATGATGTTGCAACAACCTCTCCAAGTCCTCCTCATCCAACCCTTACTCGAAAGATACACAATCAAAATAACAATGCTTTGTTGATTTCTCCTCCTTTTTACCATGGGAATGCCTCCATTTATAGACTTTGAGAGTCTAAACCTTGGGTATATTTGGAATTAGTTGAGGATATGGCCCCAATAGTTGTGATATCTTCCTTAGATGAATCCCTGGAGTTAGATTCAAGCCAAACTAACCCAATCCATCCATAGTTGTATTGAGAGGAAAGTGGGATTTCCTCTAAGATTCCCTCAACCACCTCAGTGCTCCCTTACAATGGACAATATATCACTACAAATCTCCCCCTGAGATGGAAAAGGAGCATTAACTCTCCCTGTATATGAGCAGAGGAGTGTTGATCTTCCAAAAGGTCACCAAGATGAGTAAATCCCTAGTAAAAATACTTTTTCCAACTCTTAGATGATGAGAATTATTATTCTAACATATTTTAGGGGTTGTATCAAGTGTTTTCATGGTTTAGTTTGAGATTTGACACTTATGACACTTGTGACAATAAAAGTGTGACACTTACGACACTTGCAGAAATGAAGTGCGACACTATCGAAGTGAGGAATTTTGATGTGTAACAGATTGCCACCCAAAGTGTCAAGTCAAAAAAGAAATGTTGATGGCCAAAACACTTTGTATATTCTTCGAAGAAAGAGTATCGAGTTGGATAACTTGATAGAAGATGCAAACAACCATCAAACAATGTTAATATTTGTTCTCTTCCTGAGGCACACATACCTATGCTCAGAATACAAATGACTCAAAGAACGACCGCCAATAAATACATTGCAGATCCATGATGATATTGACTAAGGAGATGGCCACCAAAGATACAAGGTGGATCCATATATCTATGACCTGAATTGGACGCATCCACGAAAGAATGCAAAGTGGAGATACGATGTGATAAGAACATAGCCACAGACCAATACAAATCGGATCTATGTGAAAAACCTGTATATCAATCTTATAATCACCATTGAAACCTGGGTAAATTGTATATACATATGAATACTCAACCCAGGGTCTTCGTCCTGATCCTATAAAAGTACAATTATGTCCATGTGAATAGATGATTTAATGTCAAACATGAAAAAAACCACTTGATTATTGGTCATTGAGGTATACTGTTAACAAGTATGAGATAAATCACCATTGATGTTGATGATTCTCAAGGTACTTTTAAAGTACAATCCAGGGAATGTGAATAATGAGTTGAGTTCAAACATTCGTGGAATTAGTCAGCTAGGGGTCATTGATGCATACTCACTTCTGAATACAATGAGGCCTTCCATTGAGGCATGCAGGTCCTAAGGAATTGATGTGTTCCTAAGTATATTTCCTGGATAATTTTTTGAAGTCGACAAGTAAAGACTCGTCGAAGTAGGGCATTGATGTATCCCCCATCAATTGAAACGAAACACTTGACAAGAAAGTGATAAGATATAGTAGATGAAAATGGACTGACACGGGTATGGGAACTAGTAACATTGTAGATGACTGACTTTTAAGGTGAATACTTCCCTTGAACACTGAGGCACAACATAAGACTTGGTAGCATAGACTTAGAGTGGACCAAAACATAATGCAACGATTACTGGGGCATTCTTTGGATGGGCCAAAGAAGTAGAAATACTCATAGGATTGGTTCATCGTAGAGGTTAATGGAATATCCAAGTTTATGGTAAGGTGAAAACAAGTGTCATGTTCAAGGGAGACCATAGGAGCTTCCTTAAAATATATCAAGAAACTTGACCCACTTCCTTCAATTTTTCCCCCATCCAGATAGATGAGTACCTATTTTTTGTTTAACAAGATCGAGGAGGGTAACACATGATCGATATAACTCACCTTTGGTAAGTTCATATTCCTTTATTTAACAAACTGGAAGAAGTAAAGGTTCGTCCCCAGATGGGCCCTTCAATGTGTAATTTTATGAGTCCAAAGAAGGGAAAATCGATTTTTTTTCATGTTTAGGGAGTTTGAAAATAACTTAATGAAGAATCCAAGGTTGTCCTTTTTCATGATTTTAGTCTCCAAGGTCCGAAAAAGTATAAAATGATACAATGGAGAACTCTTCTAGTCGAGATTGACTAGAGCATTCCTTTTTCATAGTTAGTCTGTTGGGACCAAAAAAGGGGTAATCTACCACCCAACTTATGCCTCTTCATATTTTAATGATCTCAAAGTATGAAAACATTTGCTCAATAGCGTCATAAGGTATTCGAAAAGTCTTTTCTCTATAATTTCATGCGTAATCAAGTTATTCTGGGAAAAAAAGTCAGCAGTTTCTTTAAAAATCGACAATAATTTAGGAAAAAACTCAAAAAATAAATATTATTAAGGGCACAAATAACTCAATTTGGACATACTGAAAATTAATTAGATAAAAAACAGGTCATTCTCACCTTTCATTTTACCATTTTCCTTTTTCCTTGAGTTTTTTCCCCTTTTGGAGCGATTTTTCGGCGTTGACTACGAGAGATATAGGTGACCATTCATGATTTTGTTTGGATCAGGTTGGTAATCTAGCCTTTCTCATTCACTTACACATCTTTTTGCTTACTTTTAGCCTTTATTTCATGATATTGTGCTCTTTGGAAATCCCTAAAGCACTGAACATGATCGATGCTCCATTAAGCAATCAGGGGGGGTTGTTCGAGATTTCAACACCCTGGTATGTCTTCTGGGGGAGTACTAGCACTCTGGTTTTTCTTTCCATGGAGTACTGGGTGCAAAATTTGAAATGTTTCTTGTTTTTTAGGCTGCTAAAAAGAAATTCCTCTTCTTGAAACTTGGGTAATGTGATTCTTTTGTGGATTTGCAGGTTTGCACTGGCCAACATGATTGAATGGAAGGAAAGAGAACATGAATTTGATGATATGGCTTCCTTACAAGACCCTCAAGCAAGAGTATAACTATGAAACCGTGGTTTGTTAAAGTACTTCAAGCTACAAAACATGAGAAAATAGGTCCTTTTTCTTGAGTATCTAATTGGGTTATGGGACAACGATGAGAAAGCATTCCTGATAGGACCTCATATGCTTGATATTGACATTAAGGACATGTATTTATTGATGAGGCTCTCGAAGAGGGGAGAACCCATCCTTTTGTCTAGACACTGGTCTACTCCACAATAAATAGAGGCATATGTTTCCTAGTATTATGTGTCGGGATCATGCTTGGTAGGGAGAGAAACCGTCATCAAATATGTGATGGACCTATCTCCATGATCCATTCGTTTTGTTATCACCAAATTGACGGGAAGCACTAGTGCCCACTGTTATAGCAAGATTTGCCTCACCTTATGCAAATTTTCTCAAAAGGCCTTTTTCCATTTCCCTATGCCGACTTGAAGTCCCTTTTTGAAAATCCCAGAGCTAAAAGCAATATTTTTCTGCATATACATGCCCTAACTATTATACAACATGCATATACACAGGTTGTACCACTACAACCCACTTACATCAAATTTTGTGCCCAAAAGTAAAAAATGGTGTCGGGTTTCCATGTCATTTCACAAGATCCATGATCCTTGACCTTCCATATATTGGAAACATTCTGAATCGACCCTTCGGTTCCACTTGAAGGGTATAAATGGGCCAAATCCGAGCTATGGAAAAGAGGAGAAGAATTCAACTTTGAGAGAAAAGTTACTGTGGAGAAATTATTCACTTCATATTGAGTCTACATCCCTTTATCCTTTTAAGTTTGAACACATTGTTCAACCCCCAAGCTCTTCCCTACATGATTGGGAAACTCATTGTCTCTATTATATGAGATTTCCTTTGGTGGAGGATTGAAATAGTGGAGGACCAACTAGAAGGGACTTAGTTTCTCGGTTCTGAACCGTGTCGACACAGAAGTTTGTAATTCATTCACTTCTACTGCTTACATTTTAATAGAAATACTCTTTTCTCGTCCAATTAATATCTTTCAAATATTTGAATTGTTATTCCATGGGATTATTTGTTATGAATATTGATGGATTATGCTATTGAATGTGCTAACATTATATATTATCACCATATGCTTGCATTTCTTGGTTGTTGAGGACAAGTTGCAGGTGTATTTCTTGGATTCAAGTGCTCAACGTTGGACTTCATCAAACGTCTAGATGAGGTAGGCTCTTTATCTTGTCTCGTTAGCATATTTTCTTATATATCATACCTGAGATTAGATTTGATTTCTGCAGTCATTTTCATCTGTAGTGGTTTACCCCTAGCCATAGAGAGATTTTCCTCATAACACCCACCTTTCTTTTGAGTCTCATATATCATATGCTATTTAGTGCTTGGAGCCCAGGATTTTTAACTAGAGTGCAGGGTTGAGAAACATTAAAAAGTAGATATCTAAGTGTAGAATAGGTAGAAAGAAACAATTTGGATATGGATATTTACTTGTTTCATTGTTTCTAGAGAGAGTACCACAGATGTGAATGTAGGTTGCATTGATAGCACACCCCGCATCTTATCCCTGGATGGAGTGGTGGACGATACTTTTACCGCAGTTGGGGGATGAACCCTTATACTTCTGATTTACCACTAAATTATTTTCATGGTGGAGAAGACAACTTGTGGCTATAGAGGATTTCCCATATGTTGAAGTTGAATTTAGGGGAAAAGTAGATTTAGAGCTCCCAGACGAGGCACAATGGGACGCGTCAGGTGAAATACGAAATATCATGACCTTGCAATAATGTTTTTTTGTTTTTATATGTATAAATGTATCGTTTTTGTACAACGAGGGATTGAAGTCATTTTTTTCATCATGCAGATAGAGGCATGTCACGTTCGGTGGAGATGTCAGCACTAAGAGGTCGTGGACATGCTCAGGCAGTAGCGAAGGTTGACGCCGGAGTAGGAGGACTTTGTGAGGTGGAAAGGAACCTCCTTGGGTTGAACATGGGCATTCATTGAATGAGGATATGATATGTACCCTTACATATTCAAAGACATACAATCCAGGTTCTTGAAGGCCTTAGTCATATCCTATGATGAGTGGATAGGGAAGTTGTGTGCTATGTTGAGAATAATGTAGTGTAAGAAGATGACTAGAGTCTTCTAACACATTAGTATTTTATGATGATATCATGGGCATAATGGTCCACATTTTTCCATGCTATATACTTTTTGGATGATGTATTTCGACAAAACGTTTTCTATTTTATATACAGACCTATATATAGATATATATATATGTTTTGCGGTGGCTACTTATGTTTTTTCAAATGATGTGATGTTTTTATTTGCATGCTTTATGTTCCAAATGTTTATTTATGTGCAATTTACCAATCCAACATATAATTTTCTAACGAATCTGTATTCTTATTAAGTTCTCTCGATATATGTCTATATTCTAGAAATTCAAAATATCTCTCGAGATGATGAACACTTAGATGGAGACATAGAAAAACTGGATTACGAACAACGTATTCATGGTTTATTTGATGGACCATAAGTTGATAATCAAGGTTGATAATCAATTTAGATATAAGTAAAGAAGAAGCTTCGGTTAAAATTCCAATGAAAACATGATATTCTGCAACGTTATTGGTTGAAAATCTGAGGAAAATTCCTCCTCAACTCACTAACTCGCCATAATGGTAGATGACCCAAGCTGCAGAAGCAATATTCTAGGTATGTTGACTAGCGCCATCTGCAAATGCAAAATAGATAGGAACATATGATGACATCTGTGTATTCAAGCACAAAGAAAAGTATAAGAAACTTTAAAGAATGGGGGAAAACTTGTCAATGAAAAAGAAAAGAATCATCGAACCAAAAATATATAGTACATTAATGTACAAAGTACACATGAGAAATATTTTATGCATAGTACTTCTTTAGGTAAATCCTATTTCAGGGCTCACCGAAAGATAATCTATTGTAATCCACTAACTCGTAGGCACCTCTCTATAGCAGACACTTTACGATGTATATCTCATGCCACATAGGTTATAACTTACCTGCACCAAGTTTGTCATGATCTTGGTCATATACCAGGACCTGAACTCCTTCTACGAAAGTGTGAGGTTGAACACACTTATCGTATTTAGTATTGATGCATTTTTTATATGTCTCATTGATGAGAAAAACATCTCGATGGGTTTCATCGAACTTCGTTAGATATAAAAATCATTCTTCTTCGACAGAAGTATGGGGTAGGAGTTCTACAATGAGTTTCAAGGATGAAATCCCACATTCAATCAGAAACACTACTTTCAACCCGTATACCAACTAGAAGGGTCTAAATCCAGTGGAGATTTTAACTGAACTCTGATAAGCCAAGAGTGTGGAGAAGATATGAAAATTCCAAGAGGTTTTGTTCACACCCACCATGCATTAAAGCATGGTATTCATGACTTTTTTGATGGCTTCAACTTTTCCATTCTCCTGAGGATAGTAAGGGGATGATTTTTCATCACGAAAACCTAACTCGGTGCACAATTCACCCATCATTTGGTTCTAGAAATGGGATCCATGATCGGTTAAAATAGCTTGTGGGACTTTAAAGTGAGAGATGATGTGATTGAACATGAAAAGTTTTTCAATTCGACCATCATTAAGAAATGTAGGCATAGCCTCATCCCATTTAGTGAAATAATCAACGATAATGATAATATAAACGTTCCCCCCAACTGAGGTAGGCTTACATTGCATGAAATCAATACCCCATTTTGTAAAGGGGTCGATGGAAAAAATGGGATGGATTGGAGCTGGGTGGGTACATGATTTCTTCTGAAATATCTGACAGGGTGGGAATTTTTTAATGCCCTCGATGCAGTCTTTGAATATGGAAGGAAAAAAATAATTGGCATGAAATATTTTTTGGGCTGTAGCCATCCCAGAAAGATGACCGCCACAAGATCCAAGGTGGCATTCATTTAAAACTTGTTCAACCTCTTCATCGGTTAAGTAAGTTTGAGAGTGTCAATACCTTGACTATATAAAGTGTCGCCAATGATAAAGTAGTGCTTTGAATGGTGTCTATTATGATGTTGTTCATAACATAAAATTCCTGGCTAAACGCATTGGGTCCAGTGATACAAAAGAATGTCTCCATACCATGGATCAGACGTACTAATGAGAAACATTGATTCATCATGAAGGGAATCACTGGGCTCAGTATTCTCATCAATATGGGGAATATCAAAAATTAATTTTGCAAAAACCAATGATTTCTTAGCTTTGGATTTGGCAAACTCGAGATCTAATTCTTGGAGAATGATGATCCATTTGGAATACTTTTCCCCCAGTACTTGACGAGTCAAGATGTGATACACGGGGATCGATTTAGCAATGAATGTGGTAGTGCAAAGCAAAATATAGTGGAGAAACCTTTGGAAAACAATATCTGTTTCCAAAGACAACTTTTCAACATGTGAATAACATAGTTCAGGACCTGAAAGGCTCTTACTTAAATAATATATCACATGTTCGATTCCATCATCATCCTCTTGTACGAACACCATGGAAATAGTGGAAGAAAAGGAAGCCAAATAAATGATGTAATCTTTTTCATAGTTGGGGGGATGTAACAATGGTGTATTCCTTAAAGCATGCTTGAGATAATAAAATGATCATTGAGCAGTTGCATCCCAGATGAAAGGGGCCTCTTTCTGCCACAATCCCATGAATCCTTTAGTAATTTCAACATAATTGCATATAAAATGGTGGAGAAAGTTTGCCTTCCCTTGCAAACTTCGTAATTGGGTAAGATTGTTGGGAGGAGGTAAAGAAAGAATCAATTTGAATTTTAAGGGATCCACCTTAATCCCATCCAGGGACACTATGAAGCCAAGGAGTCTCCCTGATTCAACAGTGAAAATGCATTTGTGGGGGTTCAAACATATGTTGTGAAACCTACATATAAGAAAAATTTCCCTTATATGACCAATATGATCCTATAGATGAGCTGAGTGAGATGGAAAGTCATTGATATAGGGTTCAACAATATGTTGGATGTCGTGGAAAGCATATTACATATCCCACTGAAACATGGCTCCAACATTTTTAAGGCTAAAAGGTAATTTCCAATAGGTGAAAGTACCCCATGGGCAGATGAAGGATGTTTTGTTTTGATCAACAGGTAAAATATTTGTCACACACCCACTACCATAATAAATTTTTTGTTGCTTCCTACTGAATCAGAGCCCCTGAAATATCTACGGATGTCTAGCGTAAACTAGTTCTCTCTCTCTCTCTGCTCCCATGTGATCATGGATCATGATCATAGGTCAAATAACCATGGCGCCTCTCAATAATTCGCGACTCGACACTACAAAGATGTTGAATCGTTTGAATCTGCAACCGTCGAACCCCGACAAGGCTAACAACTGGCCAATAGAGACAAATCTCAACAGGGTTAGTGAATGGCCAATAGGAACAGGCCCTGTTGCATGATTGAGTGGAGTACAGGTGGCAATAGGGAAGCACGACACGGTGGGCGACGTGACAGGAGACGGGTCCCACTTCACACGCCACACCATTTTGGACCCCCCCCCCATTAAAGGCAGAATGGCAAGGGGGGTCCGGAATTCGCCTGAGCACCGTTGATCAAGGTGAATTAATCCCGACAATTCAAGAGTTGCGTGTTCGATTCTGGACCCCCCCCCCTTTTAAAGGTAGAATGACAGGGGGGCTCCAGAATGAAGTCTCAGCCGTTGATCTAGGCGAGTGGACTCTGGCCATCCAGATCTACTCGCTACTTACTCTAATGCGCATTCATTCCCCAACTTAAAACCGACATCTCTTCCTCACATTTGACGTTCATATAGAACCTGAAATCCTCCGAAAGAATCTCGTCCATTGATCAGGACTTATCATCACGAGAGTCCGAACTCTCGACCACAGGGCTTCCGAATTCTTGATCCCCGATTTCCCGATGTGGTTAATCCCTTAACACGTAGCCTCCTTAAATCGGATGGTCCACGACTGCTTCGAGGTTTCCACCATGGAAAGTCTCGATCTCTTGTCACCAGGGCTTTCGAATTCATGATTCCCGTTTTCCCGAAACGGGTAATCTCGCGACACGTAGCCTCCTTAAATCGGACGGTCCACAACTGCTTCGAGGTTTCCACCATGGAAAGTCCCGATCTCTCGTCACTAGGACTTCTGAATTCGTGATTTTTGTTTTCCCGAAACGGGTAATATCACGACATGTGGCCTCCTTAAATCGGACGGTCCACGACTACTTCGGGGTTTTCGCCATGGAAAGTCCCGATCTCTTGTCACCAGGACTTTCGAATTCATGATTTTCGTTTTCACGAAACGGGTAAGATCGCTACACGTGGCCTCCTTAAATCAGACGGTCCATGAATACTTCAGGGTTTTCACCCCTATTCACTGGGGGTTTGACCCTCGTGTATCTCCTGATAGATCCAATGGCTGTCGGGTTTTCCAGTCGAGATCTGACGGCTCAGATAGGTTCCTAACTTGTGCATTCTCCCACGACTTTCTAGACGTGGAAAATCAACGGTCCAGATGTTCTCCTGGAACTTGACGATCTACGATCCTGATCTCTTCACTACCCACGAAGACACAGAAAGACAAAGTGGTAAGGCCTTAACATCCTACTTTCTCCTACCAATCTAACAGTCATGGGTGACCACAGGTTTCCTGACGGGATCTTGTCCGTCGATCAACACCTATTCTGGGTTAAGGTTCTTAACACTCCAATTTCTCCTTCCGATCTGACAGTCGTGAGTGACCACTGATATTCCGATGGGATTTTTTCCATCGATTCGATACTTATCAGGGATTTCTTAAGGCCTTGCGCCTTCATGTCCTTTCTCCAGGTTCTTGATGGACATTTTAGAAGGGTATCTCTATGGGGAAGTTTACCTAGGGTACTATCTGAGGCAGATAAGGGTATCGCTCTCTCGAGAACCAGGCGTGAAGTCTGAATTAGATCAGTACACATATAAATAACAAGTTACGAAATAAGAAGCCATACGTAGTCTTTCCATTATAAACATACAACTACCAGTGCTAATCAAAATATCATACAAACATTCTTATAATGAAGTCATTCACCATTTCACAACTTATGATCATAGATGCCAGCATACATATATTTCAAGATGTCAAAGGCAAAACACTTATCAGAAAGTAACACCAGGGGCTTATGAAACTGCTGAGAGGGGTGCTCATTTCCACCCAACTGTAGGCTCAGCGACTCCCAGCGGATTTACCACTAGCCACCCCCGAGTTGAGACCACGATGCTGTGAGACTGCCTCTTTGTTTTCCAGTGACCAGGAGTGAAGGTTACTCTCCTCCCTCTCTTCTATCACTCACTCTGCATATCGCCAGAGTTCTCTTACTCCCTTTGCATCTACCCCCAATTGCTTCTCCCCCACACCTTATCCTCTTGCGAGGTTGTGTGTGGCAGGATTTCCCTCACGCTGGTTAGACCTGACGGCTCTACGGATGGGCAGTTCACCTCCCCATCCCTCATTAATTCCTGAGGAGCCATCTACCTACCAGCCTGCGAGACATTAAATTCAGGGCCAACGAGCCACTTTTGGTTCTCCGTGCCAGTGAAGTCCAAATACGGTATTGATATTCGATGGAAGTTAACACCACCTTTCCAGGTGCCTTCCACTGCCTCTCTGCAGCCATCGTGGTGTCTTTTTCAGCATATCCCCTCTCAACGGTCCTGCAATATAAATTCATAATATTATTCACATTCATTGACCTTTTCCACAAGGTCCATTCACATCACATATTCACATTTCTGATTTTTCCACAGTTCTTGGCCAGTCCAGTTATTTTTACAAACTGGGGGAAACAGGGTGTTACAATTCCATCCCCCTTAAGGGAACATCATCCTCGATGTTCTTATCTTTTAACATGAATTGCATGTACAGAATTAAACAAAATTGGATATGCCTGTCTCATGGCATCCTCCATTTCCCATGTAGCCTCATCTGGGCCAAAATGTCTCCACTGCACCTTTACGTGTGCAATGGTTCGGTTATGGAGTGGGGTTTCCTTTCTGTCCAATATGCATTGGGGTTCTGGTAGAAATTCTCCCTCCGGTTCCACCTAGATCACAGACCAGTCAATTATATGATTAGCATCATGTACATATTTCTTCAATAATGAAACATGGAAAACATTATGTGCTTTTATTGTGGGAGGAAATGCTAGCCGATAGGCTACAGGTCCCACTCTATCTAGAACCTCAAAGGGTCTAGAATACCGGGGTGCCAACTTGGCTCAAGCTCCCATTTTCAGGGAACTCCTTCTGGGCTTAATTCTGAGATATACATGGTCTCCCATTTTGAACTCTCTTGGAGTTCTCTTTTGGTCAGCATAACTTTTCTGTCGGTTCTGAGCGACCTTCAGACTTTATTTTATATGAGTCACTTTCTGTTTCATTTCTTTCAACATGTAGGGTCCAAAACAAATCCTATTTACAGGATTACTCCAGCTGAATGGAGTATTACACGGCCTACCATAGAGGACCTCGGAGGGACTCATCTTTAGGGATGCTTGGTAGCCGTTGTTGTAGGTGAATTCTACCAATGGCAGGTAGTCTTCCCATTTCCTGGGTTGATGCATTACATGCATCCTTAACATATCCTCTAATATTTGATTCACTCTTTCTGTTTGTCTGTCAGTTTGAGGGTGATAGGCGATGCTAAACAACAATTTGGTCTCTAAACCAACCATCAGTGATTTCCAAAAATTGGAAGTAAATTTGGTGTCTCTGTCAGACACTATCTCTTTCGGCATACTGTGCAGTCTGAACACCTCTTTCATGAATACCTGGGTGATATCTATTGCCTTGCAGGTTGATTTGACGAGGATGAAATGAGAAGACTTGCTCAGTTTATCCACCACTAACATAATGGCGTCATTCTGTTTGGTTGAAGTTGGCAATCCAGTGATAAAATCCATGGAGATGGTTTCCCATTTCCATTATGGGATGGGTAAAGGGTATAATAGTCCTGCTGGGTGTTGATGTTCTACTTTAACCTATTGGCACTCTATGTATTGGGCCAAATATTTGGCTATGTCTTTCTTCAATCCAGGCCAATAAAATTGTTTCCGGGAGGCAATGATCATTTTCTGGTATCCTGGGTGACCAGTATATGGTCTTTTATGTAGTTCATCCATAATGAACCTCTTCAAGTCGTCACAATTTGGAATGTACAGTCTATCTCTGTAAGTGAGCAGACCTCCTTCAGTCATTTGGTAGCCTTCATATTTTACTCCAGTGGGTTCTTGCTGTAGGTATAGGGTAACAGTCTGAACGAAGGGATCTGTCTCCTGTGCATTTCTGACTCTATTCTTGACATCTGTCTTGCAGGTACTCACCGCTGCCAGGTGAATTGTTTTCATGCTTCTGCTAAGGGCATCGACCACCCTATTTTCTTTCCCTTTAATGTGTTTGATTTCAAAGTCAAATTCGCTAAGGAGGGCCATCCCTCTAGCTTGTCTGGCATTGAGATTTGGTTGGTCAAACAAATACCGCAATCCACAGTGATCTGTCATAAGTACAAATTTTCTTCCCAAGAGGTAATGCCTCCACATTTTCAAGGCATGCACTATGGCAGCCAGTTCTAGATCATGAGTCACATAGTTGACTTCATGTTCATTTAATTTTCAGGATTCATAGCAAATCACACTTCTCTTCTACATAAGGACTCCTCCAAGCCCTTCCTTATAGGCATCTGTGCACACAAGAAAGTCAGCTTCTGGGTCAACAATTTTCAACATGGGTGCATGGGTCAGTAGATGTTTCAGGGTTTGGAATCTTTCTTCACATTTCTGTGTCCACGGGAATTTTGTCCCTTTCTTCTGGAGGGCAGTGATTGGACAACCAATCTTGGAGAATCCTTTTATAAATCTCCTATAGTATCTCGCTAATCCCATAAAGGATATGATGTCTGATACATCCTTTGGGGTAGGCCATTCCATGATAGACCTGATCTTGTCAGGATCTACTGCTACCCCTTCCTCGGATAGAAAATGTCCCAAGTAATGTATTTTCTTCTGAAAGAAGTCACATTTTTTGAATTTAGCATAGAGCTGATGCTCTCTTAGCACTTGGAGCACAAGTCTAAGATTCTCTTCATGTTCTTCTCTATTCTTAGAGTAGATTAATATGTCATCAATAAAAACTAGTAAAAATTTATCTAAAAATTTACTGAGTACATTGTTCATTAAGCACATGAAAGTGGCAGGGGCATTGGTTAACCCAAATGACACTACCACAAACTCATAGTGACCATAGCGTGTCCGGAAAGCGGTTTTAGGAATGTCTTCACCCTTGATTCGGACTTGATGGTATCCCGACCTCAAGTCAATCTTTGAGAAAATAGACGCACCTCCCAACTGATCGAATAGATCATCAATCCTGGGAAAGGGGTACTTGTTCTTTATGGTTACTTTATTTAGTTGTCTATAATCTATGCACGGTCTAAGGGTGCCATCCTTATTTTTCACAAACAGGACTGGTGCTCCCCATGGGGACACGCTGGGTCGAATATAACCCTTATCCATAATTTCTTTCAATTGCAATTTGAGTTCAACTAACTCAGGTGTGCTCATCTGGTAGGGTGTCTTGGACATTGGCACTGCTCCTAGTGCGAGCTCTATCAAGAAGTCAATGTCTCTTCTCGGAGGTAGACCCAGTACCTCTTACAGAAACACATATATGTATTCTCTTAGGATAGGGTGATCATTAGGGCTTGGTCTATCACCTTCGTTTGTTTTCAACACCTGTATTGCATATAGGGTACACCCTTTTCGGCAATACTTTCTCATTTGCAGGGATGATATTTCCCTCACCGAGACCGGTTTTCGTATCCCTTGAAGGGTTATCCTTCTCCCTTCTTTACTTACACACTCCAAGGTTTTATGGTAACAGTCCAGTCTGGCTTTATGGGTAGCCATCCAGTCCATACCAATTAACAGATCGTATGATCCCAGGGGTAATATGTTAAGGGTTTCTTGGGTGGGGAATTCACCCAACATTAATTGGCAAGCTGGTATAACCTCTGCTATCTTCCTTTTGGTACCAGTGGCTAACTGTACCAACCATGGCTTGGTATGTTTCTGTGGCTATAGTTTACACTTATCAATAGCTCTAGGGGATATATAACTCAAATTTGAGCCAGGGTCAATCAAAACAAACACCAGATGGTTGAAAATCATACCTTCTATTTCCACCCCTGAAGCTTGGTGGTCAGCTTGGTTATTATCCAATGCTGCATAAATCTGCGGCACACTCCTTGCCACATCATTGACTGTGGTAGCTTCCTGAATGTTATAAACTTTCCGACTGTTCTGTTGTCGGTGTGGACAGTTTCTCAAGAGATGCTCTTCTCCACAACCCCAACATTTCAGAGGTTCTCTCTTTGGGTTATTAGTCTTTACTAGTATAGGTCTAGAAGTTTTATTTCTGTCCAATGAGGGAAAGTTCTGCTGGAGTACACTCCAGGCTGGAAAGTTCATTCCAGGGTTCTTCTTGTAGTTCTTAAATCCTGAGGATTTGATCCCCTTTTTCTGAAATCTCGAACCACTCTTCTGTTTCCAATCTCCATGAGACTCTGCCCAATGTCCATATTGTTCATGACAATATGTTGCCTTTCGAATAGTGTCTTCTAAGGTCTTTGGCTCGTCAAATTCAATTCGGTTCCGGTATTCCTTGGGTAGCCCACTGATGAAGTGTTGCGCCTTCACCTTCTCTACCTTGATGTAGGGTACATATCTTAATAAGTTGAGGAATTTGTTGACATATTCCTCTATAGTGAGTTGCCCCAGTTTGAGTTCATAAAACTCTTTAGCCTTCTCGTCGAAATATTTTTCCAAAAAATACTTCTTCCGGAAGTACTTCTAAAACTGTTTCTAGGACAGGTCCTCCTCATGGATCCCTTTCATATTCTTAAGATCTTCCCACCAGATTCAAGATTTTCCATTCAGATTGAAAGTGGCCACTCGGGCCTTCAAATTCTCAGAAAAATCATGGACTCTGAAACATTTCTTCAGTCCAAGTAGCCAGGCCTCGTCTTCCTCTCCCTTCTTTATCTCACCGTCGAAGGAGGGAGGTTTGGCCTTTCTGAATTCCTCAAATTTATGACCCTTGGAAGTCTTTTTCTTCTTCTATTTTCTTCAAGAATAGGAACTAGTCCTACTGCTGGAAGAGCCTTCTGAATCGCCAACTTCCTTCTCAGAGGAATCATCTGGCACTGGTCCTTTAACTCTGGGGTGGACCTTCCTTGAGGTGCTCCTCTTAGTATGGCCACTGATATGACCATGTTTCTGCATCTCGGGTTCATGCTGCATTTGTCGCTGTAGGTCGGATAAGATCTGCAGTAAAACTGCATTAATTTCAGTTTGCTTTTCTTGTTCTTTCATCGTCCTTTCATTGTTAGCATTGCAACTTTGCAATTCAACCATGAGACTCCTCACAGTCTCAGCTAGATCTGGAGGGGTTCCTATTTCTCTTCTTTCGTTAGACTCTTTGTCTCTATTGTGGGAGTCTTATCCCACCTCTTGGTGAGTCACCATTTTCTGCGTCTGTAAATTCCCGCGGCTGATCGTCTGCTTGGGAGAAAAGACAAACGCTGGTTGTTAGTCAAGAGTTAGATACATTTTTATAACCAACGCATAAATTCATATTTTCACATTTATACCCATATAACAGGGGTTTTTCATTTGGGTCTTAATCCTTATCTATCCAACCATCTCAATTACAAGAGACTCTACCTACATTAGTAGGTAGCCATCGTAACACTAAAACAGGACAACACAGTTCATGTCCTAGATTACAGTTTCATTCTGTAATCCTTCTTCTTAAGGAGAAAATGCAGATGACAATATCTTCTTATGCGTCTCGTGCCTGAGCTCAAGTAGGCCAAGTGTTGTAACCATGCTCTGATACCAATTTGTCACACACCCACTACCATAATAAATTTTTTGTTGCTTCCTGCCGAATCAGAGCCCCTGAAATATCTACGGAGGTCTAGCGTAAACTAGTTCCCTCTCTCTCTTTCTGCTCCCATGTGATCATGGATCATGATCACAGGTCAAATAACCATGGCGCCTCTCAATAATTCGTGACTCGGTGCTACAGATATGTTGAATCGTTCGACTCTGCAACCGTTGAACCCTGACAAGGCTAGCAACTGGCCAATAGGGACAAATCCCAACAGGGTTAGCGAATGGCCAATAGGAACGAGCCATGTCGCGTGATTGAGTGGAGTATAGGTGGAAATAGGGAAGCATGACATGATGGGTGACGTGACAGGAAATGGGTCCCACTTCACACGCCACACCATTCCA
>ML790079.1:202755-226855 GCA_009831015.1 Picea engelmannii
TCAATTCCAGACCCCCCCCCCCCTTAAAGGCAGAATGGCAGGGGTGCTCCGGAATGAAGCCTTAGTTGTTGATCTAGGAGGGTGGACTATGGCCGTTCAGATCTACTCACTACTTACTCTAATGCGCATTCATGCCCCAGCTTAAAATTGACATCTCTTCCTCACATCTGACGGTCGTATAGACCCTGAGATCCTTCGAAAGAATATCATCTGTTCATCGGGACTTATCATCCCGAGAGTCCAAACTCTCGACCATGGGGCTCCCGAATTCTTGATCCCCGGTTTCCTGATGTGGTTAATCCCTTGACATGTAGCCTCCTTAAATCGGACGGTCCATGACTGCTTCGGGGTTTCCACCATGGAAAGTCCCGATCTCTTGTCACCAGGACTTCTGAATTCGCGATTCCCATTTTCCTGAAATGGGTAATCTCGTGACACGTAGCCTCCTTAAATCGGACAGTCCACGACTGCTTCTGGGTTTCCACCATGGAAAGTCCCGATCTCTCGTCACCAGGACTTCCAAATTCGTGATTTCCATTTTCCCAAAATGGGTAATCTCGCGACACGTGGCCTTCTTAAATCAGACGGTCCATGACTACTTCGGGGTTTTTACCCCTATTCACTGGGGGTTTGACCCTCGGGTATCTCCTGACAGATCCAACGACTGTTAGGTTTTCCATCCGAGATCTGATGGCTCAGACAGGTTCCTAACTTGTGCATTCTCCCATGACTCCCTGGATGTGGAAAAATCAACGGTCTAGATGTTCTCCTGGACCTTGAGGATCTACGATCTCGATCTCTTCACTACCCACGAAGACACAGAAAGACAAAGTGGTAAGGCCTTAACATCCTACTTTCTCCTACCAATCTAACGGTCATGGGTGACCATAGGTTTCCCGACGGGATCTTGTCCGGTGATCAACACCTATTCCGAGTTAAGGCGCTTAACACTCCAATTTCTCCTTCTGATCTGACGGTCGTGAGTGACTACCGATCTCCCGATGGGATTTCATCCATCGATTCGATACTTATCAGGGATTTCTTAAGGCCTTGCGCCTTCACGTCCTTTCTCCAGGTTCTTGATGGGTGTTTGAGAAGGGTATCTCTATGGGGAAGTTTACCCAGGGTACTATCTAAGGCAGATAAGGGTATTGCTCTCTCGAGAACCAAACGTGAAGTCTGAATTAGATTAGTATGCATATAAATAACAACTTACGAAATAAGAAACCATACGCAATCTTTCCATTATAAACATACAACTACCAGTGCTGATCAAAATATCATATAGGCATTCTTATAATGAAGTCATTCACCATTTCACATCTTATTATCATAGATTCCAGCATACATATATTTCAAGATGTTAAAGGAAAAACAGTTATCAGAAAGTAACACTAGGGGCTTATGCAACTGCTGAGAGGGGTGCTCGTTTCCACCCAACCGTAGGCTTAGTGACTCCCAACAGATTTACCACTAGCCACCCCCGAGTTGAGACCACGATGCTGTGAGACTATGTCTTTGTTTTCCAGTGACCAAGAGAGAAGGTTACTCTCCTCCCTCTCTGCTATCACTCACTCTGCATATCACCAAAGTTCTCTTACTCCCCTTGCGTCTTCCCCCAATCGCTTCTCCCCCACACCTTATCCTCTTTCGAGGTGGTGTGTGGCACGATTTCCCTCATGCTGGTCAGGCCTGACAGCTCTACGAATGGGCAGTTCACCTCCCCATCCCTCATTAATTCCTGAGAATCCATCTACCTACCAGCCTGCGAGACATTAAATTCAGGGCCAACAAGCTACTTTTGGTTCTCCGAGCCAGTGAAGTCCAAATACAGTATTGATTTTCGGTGGAAGTTAACACCACCTTTCCAGGTGCCTTCCACCACCTCTCTGCAGCCATCATGGTCTCTTTTTCAGCATATCCCCTCTCAACAGTCATGCAATATAAATTCATAATATTATTCACATTCATCAACCTTTTCCACAAGGTCCATTCACATCACATATTCACATTTCTGAGTTTGCCACAATTCTTGGCCAGTCCAGTTATTTTTACAAACTAGGGGAAACAGGGTGTTACAATATTGATCTGGTTATATCCACAATGTCCATCCATAAAGGAGAAAATGACACTTTCGATGCAATTATAGATAATTTGGTCGATAAAGGGCATAGGGTAATGGTCCTTCGGACAAGCCTTATTTAGATCCCTATAATAGACACAAACACAAATTTTCCCTTGTTTCTTAGCAACCGAAACAATGTTGGAAACCCATTCGGTCATAGGTATAGGATAAATAAAACCAGACTTTAGTAACTTTTCTACTTCTGCCTTGATTGTTGCAGTTTTCTTGGGATGAACCAGACAAAGTTTCTATCTCATAGGTTTAAATCCACAATGAGTTTTGATTTCATGCAAAACGATCGAAGGACCGATCCCTGACATTTCTTCATATCTCCAAGCGAAGATGTTGCAAAATTATTTAAACAAGGCGGTGTAATTTTCAATCTCTTTAGTTGAAAAATTGTAACATAGTTGTATGTTTTCCACAATACCTTCTTTTGTGGATATGTCAACACTGATTATATGTGATATGTTTCCAAAATTTCCCTCAAATATTTTATCATGAGTGAGTATCAGATATTGGGTAGTTTTGATGATATCGATGGGAAAGATAGATGAAATATCTTTCTCAATCTCATCCAAATTGGGAAGAAAGGATGAACAATAGTGGTTTTCATCCCATGGTGCTCCTCAATACTAAGAATTTCCATAATGGATTCATCGGATGGAAAAATTTGTAGGATGTAATAGAAAGTGGAGGATAGGGAATCTAACCAAGATGGTAATGAATAGGAATTAGATGCTAGCAGAGGTTGGTCATCAGGTGAAGGATAGGCATATTGAATGGCATCATACTCAGTCTCTACAAGACTAAGTGGCATAGTTTCACCTAGTGAATCAAATTCTAAGGTACTAGGTACGATCCATGGATTAGATGATTTGAGGGAATGACGTACCATAGTAGAAATCATATTAACCATTGTGATATGTCATGTAGTTGGAGGAAGAGGTGTGGGGAAATTTCCCATGAGCGACAAATATTTTAGTAGACCTACCCCTACACTTTCATAGTAATCTTCAAATCCCCCAAAAATGGAATATTGTTGGTTGTTTGAGTGCGAGCATCAGGTGTGTAGTAATCTAACTGATTGATGGTCACAAATTTTCCTTGATGAGGAAATTGGACACATCGAAAGACTGATGAAGTGACAACATTCATAGCATAGAACCAAATTCTTCCTAGAAACAAGTTATAATCGAGAGGAGCATTGACTACCTATACATCGATGAAAACAAATTATCCTCCCAATTGAATGTCTAAGGATTGTAACAATCCATGAGGTCGGAAACCTCTTCCATTAAATGCTTTTAACATGGTGGGAGATTGATTGAGATTAGGTGATTTAAGGCCTTTCCAACAAGCTAAGGACATGACGTTGTTGATTCTCCTTCATCTAATATTGTGCAATGAATATGTTGATTATGGACAATGACATCAATTTGGAAAGCAAGTTCATGAGAGAGTCGTGATTTAAAATTATCCATATTGAACGTGATATTATTTGATGACTCAAGATCTTTAGCTCCTATGGATTCCAAGAGAGTTCTATGTTGGATAGGGTAGTGTTGTAGAACTTTGAGAGCCGACATGGAACAAGTTGCTTGGGCAAAATCTTTAACAATGTTGTAGTTTTTGGCGGCACAAGAGTTAGGATTAAAGGTCAAATTTATGATTGTGCTCTTGGGTGGACGTAATATAGAGTCAAAATTCAGCTTCTCAATATGGAGAGGTCTAGACAGAGGAGCAATTGAAGTGGAAGGTGGATCAGACACAGGTCCATTAGTTACATTTTCCTTATTGGGTTTACCTGGTGGTCTGTCATATGTTGTAGTGTGAGTGGTCAAATATACACCATTAAACATATAAATGTGTGCACTTGATGAAGCATCCTCGTTAGGAAGATGGCCTGGGTTTCCTCCTTGCGGAGGTGCAAACTTTTGTGCAACCAATGACTACTATTGTGGAAAAGGATGTGTCAAGATAGCAGGTCGAGAATTTCCTTTAAATAGTTTAGCAACTTCTTCTTGATGGGATAGTCTTGTGTGTAGTGATATTCAACACATATGAGACATGGAAATTTTGGTTTGCGCTGTGGTTTCTTTTCAGCAGCAAGTGGTTGTGCTTGTGTTTTTGTATTTTCAGTTTGATTATTATTTTTCTTGGGTTTATTCTTATTTTTCTTTCCCCCCTTGATTTTTGTGGTGAAGAAGATTGGACTACATTCAATTCTGATACTTGGGTCGAGGTGGATTTTGATGAGAGTGGAGTCTGCACTATACCCGAGGCAGTTATTGAATGATTGGTTATTCCAGTCAATTGCGAACTAGACTAGGTTTCGATGGAACTGATGACACCATATGAATGAGTGGTGGAGGATGGTTTTGATGGATCAGTTGATGTGCAGGGAGCATTTGGTATCAATTCATACAAAGTACTAGATTGGGAATAAACTAGATCCAAATACTAGGTATAAGTTATGGCTTCCTCTTCTGTTACTACACCATCCATGGATACATCGTGAGCAATGCGAGGTAATAGATATTTTGTGAACCATTCAACCAACAACTAGTCATGAATGGTTTCTTTGATCAACCGTCGTCATTGTCTCCATTCATGAATATGATCAGAAATATGTACAGAGTTATTCTGATGAAGGGAGGTCAAAAGTTTCGTGCCAGTTTTGTATTTGATGGGAAATATGAAGTGGGTGAGGAAAGCCATGGAAAGTGAATTAAAATATGAAAATTTTCGCGTTGTAACTCAATGTACCATTTAGCCATTGAACTCGTAAGTGTACCCTGGAAAAGACGTAAACAAATAGTCATCCATCAATGAGTTTGATTAATACCACAGATGAAACTTCATGACATGATTTTTAGGGTCTTCTCTAGGTTTACCATCAAAGTTTGGAATATCAGAAGGTAATTTGGCTCAAATGACTGACCAAAAAGAGGAATGTAATATGGGATCATTTTTTAATCTTGACATATCTGGTAGATATAAAGTGGTTAAGAACTGTAACTATCGATTGGCTTGAGGATGATACTGGTGTGGCATAGGAACACTAGTAGGACCATAAACTAGTTGAGGTGGATAGTTGTATCTAGTAGGTTCCCCCATATGTTGTTGTTGTGGATTTTTACCAATGAAATTAGGATTCATTTGTTGGGGAATTTGCAAAAAAGGAGAAGGAAAACCCATTTGGCCTTGGGCAGGATAGCCAGTGTAACCCAGGGGATGATAACCAACTTGACCTTGAGGTGGGTAACTAGGTTTCCCCTGAGGAGGGTAACCTAGTTGAACCTGAGGAGGGTATGTGATTTGATCCTAGGGAGGAAAGGATGATTGACCTTGAGCACGCCAAGTGGGATTCAAGTCACCTGGGAAGGGTTGTCCAGAATATAGTCCAGAAGGATTGGGATTTATTGATCCTCCTTGAAGGTTTGGATTTAAAGATCCTCCTAGATGTGGTTTATTAAAAGGTCCTCCCAGGGGTGTTCCCAAGGACTGTTGTGGGTTTCCAGTAAAATAAGTTTGAATTTTTCCCCCTTCCATAGGTTGGGTAACAACTGGGATTTTTTCGGTGAAAGGGGATTTCCCCCCAGTCAGGATTTTTCCACTGAAGGAAGGTTTCCCCCTAGTCGATATTTTTCCTCTAAAAGAGGGTTTCCCCCTAGTTGGGATTTGTCCAATGAAAAAGGGTTCCCCCCTAGTCAATATTTATCCACTAATGGAGGATTCCCCCCAATAGGGATTTGTCCCGCAGTTGTGTTTTTTTTGTATGGAATGGTTTTGTGTTATTTTATGTGAAGGTGTCCCAACGGGATTTTGTGGCATGCATGAGGCTGTCACTTGAAGAGGGATGGTAGGTGTAATTATCACAATACTTTGCAAATTACTAGGTACTACAAATCCCGTGTCACTTGTTACTTGTCCTGAGGTAGTAGCAGTATTGATTTTTTGTCCAACAGGATGGTCAGTGGGCTGACTTGATGGTCCTGCATCTGCACTGGTGGTGGAAGATATATGTGGAGGGTCAAAGAGTGGTTAGATAAAATTAATTCTTTCATAAAGATCTCAACTCGATGGATTTTTCCAAATAGGACAAACAAGAGTTTTTTGTGGATCTACCATTTCAATAGAGCCGACATGTTGAGTATATTCTTAATTGAAATTTGGTTATTTTGGTTCCATGTATAGTTGATCGTATGGCCTTGATGGTAGCCTAGGATGATATTAAACTACAATGTTTCCTGAGGAGTTTATTCGAATAAGGAGTGGATATTAAGGGTTTGTCAAAACCGGTTTTGCAGGAGGGGTAGGAACTTCCTGAACTACTACTAAAGCTCCTTCAATATTTTCTATCAAAGGAGTAGCAACACTCCCAACATTTGAATAGTTTTCGACCTCTTCACGATAAGTGTCTTTAGGTGAGTTAGGAGGTATGGGTTCATAGCTTTCTGGAGGAAACCCTTGCATCATACATTATCTATGAATACATTTATCAGACACAATATCAATTTTAAGGAAAACTAAGGTAAAAAAAAAACATTTACTAAAAAATATAGAAAACCAACAAGAAAAACAATAACTTCTCTCAATGAGTGCACTAGTTGGTGATGAAATCCAACATCACGTGAACAAAGTGAGAATGGTATAGGATTTGAGTAGGTGGATCAATTACGTTGGTGAATTTTTTAACATGCTTATGCCTTGGTGAAAATTCCCTCATGGTTTTACCCGTGGGTTACCCTCCAAGGATCACAAGTGAGTTTGACCAATGTCTAATCTAGGTACAATGAAGACTTCCCTTCATTGTCACCTCATGTAAGGAACCTAAATATTTTGGCCACTAAGGATACCAACTCATAGTTAGCCTCTGGGCAGGTACAGTCGATAGTCAGGTTTGAACATACAGGTAGGATATCAAATCCGAAATTCTTCAAGAGAACTGAGGAAAAATGGACTTGTAAACTCTAGAGGACCCCAAATTGATTCATAATTCATGAAGCTCCGAGAACAAATGAAAAACATTGATTCTCAATAAGAACCCCCAATATATAATCACTCCACTATGATTGGTTAAGTCTCGAAGGGATAATCTTCATTTCTCTCTCGCACACGAACTCATGTTTAACCAATTTGTGAGAGGGGGATCCCAACTATTCTTATACAAAGGTTGTATTTTCTCTCCCTATCACAAGATTATGAGTTTGTCTTGAATTCTTTGGAGATTTATTCTCACAGCCTATTCCAAATCTATTTGGTTCCCAAACAAGAATTGACATAGTTGCCAGATTATCACAAAAACGTTTTAATATCTAAAACCAATGCATAAGAATACTTCTTTGTTTGATTGTGGATGCAAATTATGGCACTTGTCTAATGCTTCATTCTTTGACTAATAATGAAAAAGTTCACTATGATGATTGAAAAAGTAAGAAGCAAAAGAAAATGCAAACAAAGATACTCTCAACAATAAACAAGAGACCGAAAGAAAAACAAATGTCAAATTGTTCAAAGAAAGATTAAAAAACACTAAGAAATCAAAAAGTCATTCTTTATAATCTTCAAGAATTGATTAAGAGATCAAAGAAAAATAAATAAATAGACTTGTGATCAATACTATTTCCTTTGAATTCCTCTAATCAATCATATAATCAAGAAGAGTGGCAAAAGGGAACCAAATCTGAGAGAGAAAGGTCGATTTTGCAATAAAGAAAGACAAAACAAACTCAATAAAGACTAAAAAGAATGAAGTACAACAAGTTTTATTCAAACAGGAGCCAATATTAGACAAAAGAAGTTCTGAGTTAGAAAAGGAGATCCAAAGACTATACATAGCAAGCAAGAAACCTTGAAAATTTCCAAAAATGGGAAAATCAACGCTCTGGTAACCAAGACACCAGAGCACTACAATGCTCCCTAGAAGGCTCTGGGGGAGTGTTGATCAAGGAACAATGCTTTGTATTGAACTGTAGGGGAGTGATATTTCTGAGGAAAGTTTGAGAAAATTATCAAAAGATCAGTAACTTAAGAAAAATAAAAAATAGGCTATGTGAGACAACTAGCAAAGGCAAGGGAGATAAAAAATTCATATCAAATAAGAAAATATGATCTAAGGATAGGAAAAAGTCTCGGACGAACCAAGGGAAGAACAACTGAAAGTTCCTCCCCAATGGAATTTCCAATTTTTGTTACGAAAATATTCCCTTGTGGACACGTGAACTCTCCCTTGGATTATAGACCCCTCTACCAAGACAAAAAATTACATTTGGACACTACCATTCCTATAGATTCACTTTATCCATTGAAAAAGAGAGAAGGAGGGACAGTATGATGTACCTCATTTATGACGTTTGTCCAAGCTACTCCAATCCATGAGCTTCAAACAATATCTGCAATGGACAACACAAAATAAACGACTATATTCTACTCTAATGGATTAGACAAAATCAATTGATCTATGGAGAATAAGAAAAGAATAGACAAGAACATGTAAACACATACTTGAAGGAAATAGGCCATGTATATTAATGATAAATTCAAAAGGAAACTTACAATATTCAGATGATGTTGCAAGAACCTCTCCAAGTCCTCCTCATCCAACCCTTGCTTGAAAGATCCACAATCAAAGTAACAATGCTTTGTTGATTTCTCCTCCTTTTCACTTTGGGAATGCCTCCATTTATAGGATTTTAGAGACTCAACTACCTTGGGTATACTTGTAATTGGTTAATGATATGGCTCCAATAGTTGTTATATCTTCCTTAGATGCAACCCTGGAGTTAGATTCGAGCCAAACTAACCCAATCCATCCATATTTGTCTTTAGAGGAAAGTAGGATTTCCTCCAAGATTCCCTCAACACTCCCTTAAAATGGACAAAAGAGTGTTGCAACACTCCCCCTGAGATGTACAAGGAGTACTAGTGCTCCTTGTGTATGAGTAGGGAAGCACTCATCTTCCAAAAATTCACCAGGATGAGTAAATCCCTAGTAAAAATAATTGTTCCGACTGTTAGATGATGGGGATTCTTCTTATAACATGTTTTAGGGGTTGTAGCAAGTGTTTTCATGGTGTCGTTTGAGAAGTGACACTTAGGAAAATCGAATGTGAAACTTATGACACTTGCAAAAATAAAAGTATGACACTTGCGATAATGAAAGTGAGACAGTGTCGAAGTGAGGAATTTTGATGTGTAACAAAGATAGCCATTTTGGCCAAAAATTCTAAGTGTGGAGTGTTAGCATTAGAATTCACACCTAGAATGTTGTAGGTGTAATCCTAATACCCATAAACAATTTGTAGGTTTGTAAGGATAAGATTGTATTTCAAGTGTAACGAATGGATGAGAAACTCAGTTTAAAACATCAACACAAAATTTCCACAAAATATACGCCAACAAGCAAGGCTTAAATAATCTCAGACCATTACTTAGAACATCAATGGAAAGGTGGAATATTGAGAATAAAAATATGAAGTATATACGCGAGGTTAAATAAGGTACTTCTGAGACATATACAATATGACGCAGGCTAGGTCCTTCTATCACCCCGCAGGGTCTTCTCCCGACCTCCTGCTCACAGGATCGTTTTAATCCCCTTATTTGAGCCGAATTATCTCTTTAGATTCTGGAGTGGAATCCCTGTCAACCACCCATTCCACAGGTCCTTCAACTCCCTTCACGGCCTTCTGCACTTTACCGTGACTTTTCCCCGACTCAATATCGGGGTTTCGGGGTTCCTTCTGTCGAGAGTCACAGTCCTCTCGGTTCCCCGATCACCGCTGAGCTCTTTTTCATTGATGCGCTAGCTCCCCTGGCTAAGCTTCCACCATATGACCGCCTCCTATAGAACCGTAGCTATAACACCTATCGGGGTTTTGGGGTTTCCAGTGTAAATGTGCATACGCCCTTGGAACCCATGATATGCTGATCCTTGACTTCCTTCGGATTCCTGACACGCGTCCCACCAGAGTGGACGGTCCAAATTCTTTGTCGGGGTTCCACTATTGATTTCCCCGATCCTTTTTCCACGGGAGTGCCAATTACTGATTCCCGATGCATCGATCCTCCGACAGCTTCCGGCCTTTGACCTACCATCTATACTCCTCGTACCTCTGTTGTGCTGACAACTGTTCCCCACTGATCAGGGTTTCACGATTCACGATTTCAAAAGGCACGAACTCTTCGCTCCTGGGATCTCTGATATCCCGATACCTGATGTGGGATGCAACCTATTCTCCTCGCTGACTCCTCTGTGGCCCCACTCTACTTTCCCTGGTGGCGCTCGATTACTGCCACGCGTCCTTCTCAAACCGGACGGTCTAGATTAACTCTCAAGATTTCAAGACTTTCGAAGTCTCGTTTTCTTCGACCTCGAGAACTCCGATTCCCCGATGGCCGATATCTCGATGATAACTCCTCTCGTCGGGATTTCTCCTCCTGTCCACGAGGACTTAACCACCTTGCAACTTCCATAGATCCTACGGCTGTTGGCGATTCTTCACTATACCTAATGGCTTAGATCACTTCTTCTTCTCACCTACTCCTGCGCTTAACCTCTGTGCATCTTCTCCCGATCCAATGACTGACGGGATTTCTATATGAGATTTGATGACTGTCGATCTCCTCCTTCTGTAGGCCCCTCCTGAGCTCCTCCTAGATGTAAACTCCTCAACGGTCCAGATATCTCCTTCTCCAACCTCTCTGACGGTTGCTGTTGCTCCCACCTGAGCTTCCTATGCGCTTTTCTTCTCTGTACTTGGAAGAATTCCAAGTCCTCCAAAGGCCTCGACCTTTGCTTCTTTTCTCTTTTGCAGACTCCTCAGTCCTGAGATTTTTTGTGCGTATGAAGACATTGTTCCTCCTGAGCTTCTATAAACTCCGAACTCCTCCAGTGAGTTCTTCAGCCTCTGCACTCCTTGCAGCTCGACTCTGTGCGTGAAAGCACTCTCTCTCCTGAGTTTTTCCTTCTGTTACAGCAACTCCTTGCTGGGTCTTTCTGGGTATTCAACAACCCTATATGAAGATCCCTCTGTGGATTCTTCTTCCACCTCCAGAACTCAAAGAGTTCTCTTCTCCTGTGCCTATCTGCACACAGACTCAAATGCCCACTTGGCAGAGTGTTTTCTTCCACAGAATGTTCAACAGTTCTGTTTTCTTTCTTCTGTGCACTCCTTGCATTGGCTCAACGCCCACCTGGCAGAGCTTCCCAGAATCCTCAGTGATTCTGTTTCCTTTGAACTCCTAGCAGAGTTCCTTACTTAATGCACCTTGTGCTTGTGCTCAATGCCCACTTGGCAGAGCTCTACAGAATTCACAACAGAATTCTGTCTGCAACTGTGTCTCTCATACATAGCCTTGCCTCCAAGGTATTCAACAACCTTGAGGTCTTCTCTTGAGTTGTTGACTCTAGTTCCTATGCCGCAACACGTCTTTGTCTGAACCCGCAGTGTTCAGAAGTGCATCCTCTGTGCACGGCTCTCAGAACCCGCAACATTCTATCACACCCTCCTGGTGTGAAGCCTCAAAGACCTTCAACCCTGAAATCAAACACACTCCTACAGAATGCATCAACATAACATACATTCATAGCATATAGAAGAACACACACAGACACCCATATAACACAGAATGACATGCAGGAAAAACTGCTTCTGTTTATATTAACAATGGCAAATGCCTGTAATTACAATGTGTTCTCGAGCTCTCTCTGGCTCTCCTCAACTCTGCTCATCTACAACAACTTCACTAACTCAAAATGAGATCTAAAATCTCTTTTACACTGAGGGATCAATCGAGCGCTTCCCTCCAGATCTACCTACCCTAATAAATTGCATTCAATGGCTGTCTAGTCCAGTGTATGGATCTAGATCTCGGCTGATTTGCATTAAAGCCGATCTACCTAACGCCTGCTTAAAGGCACGACTTCTATGGCTCACCAGCCTAAGTATTTAATTTACATTGAATTCAAATTCAAATGAGGCTGCGCCTCTCCTCAACCTTTGAATGCATGCGCACTGACATGGCTGGTTGGTTGGCTGGCTGACGTGGAGAGAGGCTCCTGCATCACAATAGAAACCTTATCAAGAAGTAACCTCCTAATCAATAAGAAAATTTACTTTGACAACACTTCCACCAGTAAATAAACAGTAAATCATTCACTGCATTCATGAACAAGTACTAAAAACAAATACTTCATCAATATCTAGCATCAAAGCAAGAATAAAACATGGAATATGAAAGTAGGAGAAGAAACTGATATTCAATTATCCAAGAGTCTTAAGTTTGATTACATACAATTTGGAAACTTTTACAGTTGAAAGAAAAAGATATGAGGCTCAATCTAAAGCCACTCCAACATTCTATTAAAGTCATATCACTCTTTAAATAGAAAATTAAATCAATAGTTCCTCTATGACTTGTTACCTAGCTCTAGCATAGGATTTTGTGCCTTGGAGAGATGTGGCAATAGACAAACAAACAAAAAATTAACAAAATACTATTTTCCAGGAAGTTGTTGGTGATGATAAATGCAACTACAACCAACTCATGTTTGGAGATCCAGTCGAGCTGGATGTCAGGTACAAGTGTCCCTTGATGTCTAAATGCCTCCTAGGGAACCATTTGAACCTCCTTTGATAACTGGAATCTCTCCCATAACTTGGATTTATCATACTATTAGAGTTCACAACGCATCTGCAAGATGCGTTGCGAACTTTCTTGTAGGTGATGTTTTTTACTTTTCTTCAAAATGACGAACTGGGTCGGGATGATTTTTGGCCAGCAAGTCAATGACATTATGATTCATCTAGATTTTTTTTTAGTGAAACTAAGTTCATATTTTAAAATATATGATGGAAGTACAAGTTTGGAACATACTAATTTGTTGCAAATTGTTTAAATTTCAGCAGGTTCACATCGCCTCTGCAAGATTCGTTGCAAAATTTTCTGTACATGACAATTTTCCTTCTTCTCACAGCTTGGAAAGATATCTTTTGAATGTTTTTCCTTTGCAATGGATTCTTAACACATATCTATGTTTTCCTTCAGTTTAATTCTAGCTTGTAGATTTTCCCTTTTCAGTGTTTTTATTCTCATCCTTTGTCTCTTTTATTTTCTTTCTGAGTCCTTTGAAAGTGGGATTTCTCTCTTTAGAAGGAGACATTAGTTCAAAATTTTCTACAAGATATTTAAGATATTTTTCTTTGGTTGTTTTTTGATCTAGAGCTTCATATGAATCTTCTTCCATGGAAAGTCAAATAGGAGTACAAACCTCTCTGATAAATGTTGCCAACAGATTGTGTGATGAAATCTTGTACAATCGGGGTTTGTTGCCAATGGTTGCAATGATTAGGGTTTATGCTATAAGAAATGTTGTAGAAACTAATATGTAACTAGATATAGAATCTTGGATATAATGATGAAAACTTGAGGTTGAATGAATTCTCAAATAGTAATATTTTTTTAAGAAACTGTGCAAAACAAAGAATTTGCAACGCTAATTTAGTTTGCAGTAGGTGGGTTTGGTTGAAAGAATAAGATTCAAGTTACCCTTTGACTAGAAAACATGTATCTCGGGTCTGCATAAAGTTTTGAAGGACAATAATGTGTAGGCTAAACAAGAAAAGAGGAGTTCACAACACCAATTGTATAAATCAGTTTTCAACGCTTAACAATTTGTAGCATTAATAGTTAGCAGGAATATATAGTGGTTGCAAGAAAGACATGTAAGCTTGCATTTGGATGATGAGAATAGGTAACAAAAGACTGCATGAAGGATTTAAACTAAAAAGGTATGAACTGATTAAGGAAATTCTATAGTTTGCAGTGAGTATAAAACTTGTAGCGACTAGGGTTTGATGATAATAGGTTTTCAAGCAATGGAATTTCAACATCAAGCAAAGTACCTGGTATATAAAGATTATTCTTTGTTGTAGAAAACCAAACCAGCAGTCCTTTAATATTTTAATCCACCATCAATCGCTACAGGAGAGTTCGCAACACAAGAGTTTACATCGACAATAGTTTGCAGTGAACTTACAGTTCACAATAAATTGAACCAGTTTGCAACTCACTCTTTGCAAATGAAAATGAAGGTAAAAAATGATAAGTCCTCCTTTTGAAGCCATCCCTTTGAATATGATTGATGATTGTTGGGTATGTGTTATCTTATTTTCATGACTATCTCTAGTGTATGATACATTGCGCTGCATTGTGTAGGGGGGTTTGAGGGATTTTTTTTTGCCTCGGGAAACATGTTACATTTTTTCCACGTTTTGCATGTCACTTCGATTTTCATGTCCATTGTTGGGTGGTTTTTCGACACATGGTTTTTGTCGGTGGTTTTCTATTTATGGTTAAGGAAATAGGGTTGTTGACTAATACAAGTCATTGGGTTAGGGTTTTGGATGTCGTTGGCTCCTATATGTATATTGTATTGTAAACAATGTATCACTATGAATGAATATAGAATATGTTGGTTTTATCAGTTTGGGATTACAGGGGAAAAATATCTGTGTAATGTGTGTGTTTTCCATTTTATATTTTCTATTATTTTATTGAAAATCTATTTGTAGTAAAATATTGTACAAGGTTAAAGTCTACATTTGGTATCAGAGATTTGTTGGATTCAGGGGGATGCCTTTGTGGTTAATGGTTTGGCTCAGGACTGTGATAACACTTGTTACAGTGGGAGATCTATGGTATTGATTTTTCAGGTGAAATGAAATGACGAGTAGTTCAAAAATGGAGATCGAGAAGTTTAATGGGAAAATGTTTGAGTCGTGGAAGCTCAATATGAAAGATTTGTTGATGGACAAAGATCATTGGATCACGGTGGATCTAGGTAATACACCTACAAGAACTTCAATAAATGACTGGAAAAACTTGGATTGGAAGGCGAAGAGAAAAATCTGACTGTGTCTGTCAGATTCAATATTACTGAATGTGTCACAGGAAGCTACAACCAAAAAATTATGGGATAGGTTGGGAAAGTTGTATCAGTCTAAGTACCTAGTAAATAAACTATTCCTAAGAAATAATCTATATAACATGAGGATGATATATGGAGACTTAGTGGCAGAGCATTTGAACACCTTCAATACTGTGGTAAGTCAGTCAGTATCTGTTGAGATTAAAATATCAGATGAAGAGAAGTGTATCATTTTATTGTGCTCTTTACCAGACTCATGGGATAGTCTTGTTGTGGCCATATGCAGTAATACAACTTCCTTAAAGTTTGATGAAGTAGTCTCATCCTTGTTGTCGGAGGAGATGAGAAAGAAGAACATGGAAGGACAGAACACATATGCATTATTTCCAAGAGGATGCTCCCAGGAAAGAAATACATCTAAGTCCTCGAGTGGGAGATCTAAGTATAAGGGAAGATATAAGACTCCAAGTTTGTAAAGGTATGCTAGAGATGTGGAAAACAAGGTAACTACAAGAATTATTGTAGATCCAAAGTTGAGAAAATTAAGGGATATGAAGAATCTCCTTCTACAGAGAAAAAAAAATCCAAGGAAGAACAAGGGGATGTGTACTTGGCTTCTTCAATAACACATGAAGATCATGACACATGGTTGGTTGACTCTGGTGAATCCTTTCATATGACTTTCCAGAGGGAGTGGTTCTGTGAATATGAAAGGTATGATGGAGGTAATGTTTTCCTAGGTGATGACTCGACAACCAGAATCATAGGTTGAAGAAAATTCAAGTTGAGTCTCATAAATGGAAGGATCAAAACACTACATGGTGTTCTTCACATCCCAGGATTGGCTAAAATTTTGATTTCTTTAAGAAAAATGGAAGATGCAGGGGTAAAAACAATATTTGAAAAGGAAACCTATAGGATGGTTCAAGGAGAAATGGTCTTGATTAAGGGAGTTTGGTTTGGATTTCTATATAAGATGAAAGGAATCATTATTAGTGATGGGTCTAATAGTTCCATTGTTCTTGATATTGGAATTGAAGAAGAAAGAATTCCTAGAGTCTCTAGAGTAAAGGTTTTGTTGTGGCAACAGAGACTAGGGCATATTGGAGAGAAGGGTCTTCGACTACTACACGGTAAAGGTATGGTTGAAGGTGTGTCTAAATTCTCTCTGGATTTTGATTTCTTTGAAAATTGTGTATATGGGAAGCAAAATCGGGTAATATTCCCCTCTGGTGCAATGAGGCAGAAGGAATTTTAAAGCTAGTTGAGAGTGATGTGTTTGGACCTGTGTTGGTTCCATCATTGGAAAAATCTATGTACTATGTCTAATTTATAGATGACTTCTTGAGGAATACTTGGATATATTTCCTCAAGAAGAAACATGAAGTCTTTGATAGGTTTAAATAGTTTAAGGCTCTTGTTGAGAATCAAACAGAGAAAATAATTAAGGTGTTGAGGACAGATAATGGTGGAGATTTATGCGGGAATGAATTTGAATAATTCTATAAGAATTGCAATATAGCAAGGAAAAAGACTACTCCATATACACCTCAGTAGAATGGAGTTGCAGAAAGATGAACATGACGTTGATGGAAAAATAAAGGTGCATGCTCAGTGGTGCCAGGTTAGGGAAAGAATTCTGGGCAGAGGGAGTGGGTACTGCATGTTACCTAGTCAACAAATCACTCTCATCAACATTGGATGACAAGACTCCACAAGAGGTATGGAATGGTAAGAAACCTTCTCGCACACATCTCAAGGTATTTGGTTGTGAGGCCTATGTTCATGTTCCAAAGGAAAACATGAGTAATCTAGATAAGAAGGATAAACAATGTATCTTTATTGGGTATAAATATGGTCTCAAAGGTTATAATCTTTGGAACCTAGAAACTAAGAAGGTTGTGTATAGAAGAGATGTGGTATTACAGAAATGAATGATGTTGTTAAACAAGAAGTCCTACCAAGTAAGGAATAACTAGAGAAAATAGAGTTTGATTTAAAGGATGATGAATCATAATCTATAGAAGAAAAAGAATCAAAATAATAAGATCCTCATAATCCAGTATTGAGGAGATTGGCTCGAGAAATAAGGCTACCATAAAGGTATGCTCCATCTGATTTTTGTTCAAATTTTGCTTTGTCTATTATTGATGATGGTCCTAGAATTGTCAGGGAGGTAGTGGATTCAGAGGATGGAAAACTCTGGAAAAAGGCCATGGATGAAGAAATGGAAGCCTTGGATAAGAGTGAGGCTTGAGATATAATGGATTTTTCGAATGGAAGAAATCCCATTGGTAGCAAATGGGTATTTAAAAAGAAGTAGAATTAATAAGGAAAAGTGGAGAAATACAAAGCTCAATTAGTAGCAAAGGGTTATTCCCAGGTTGAGGGAATTGATTTTGGTGAGATTTTTTTATCATGTTTCCAAGTTAAATTCTATAGGATTTATGTTATCTATTGTTGCTACATTTGATTTTTAAGTAGAATAGATGGATGTGAAGATGACATTCCTACATGGGGATATGGAAGAAGAAATCTATATGAAGTAGCTAGAAGGATTTTCTATGAAGGGAAAGAAGGAGATAGTATGCAAGCTGAAAAAGTCCCTATATAGTTTAAAACAATCACCAAGGATGTCGTATAAAAAATTTGATACTTATATGCTGGGACTTGGCTTCATAAGAAGCAAAGAGTATAATTGTGTGTATTTTAAATTAATTGGTGAACATTTTATTTATTTGGTATTATATGTGGATGGCATGTTTCTTATAGCAAACAACAATGAGATTATTCAGGATGTGAAAAATAAGTTGTCCTATAAATTTGACATGAAAGATATCGGTGCTTCAAATTTCATTTTGGGCATGGAAATTAAAAGAGATTGGAAAAACAGGAAACTTTGGTTAAATCAAAGAAAATATGCCGAGACAATATTGCCAAGATTTAATATGCAAGAATGTAAACCGGTCAAGGTCCCTATTCCTGTTGGTGTAAAATTATCTGTGAATCAGTGTCCCAAGACATAGGAATAGGAGGACGATATGTCTCGTGTTTCATATGTGAGTGTAGTTGGAAGTTTGATGTATGCAATGGCTTATACTATACTGGAAATTGCACATGAAGTGGGAGTTTTGATCAAGTATATGTCAAAACCAAGGAAGGAACATTGGACAACAGTAAAAAGGGTTTTCAAGTATTTGTGTGGCACGACAAGCTATGGATTGTGCTACCAAGGAAGACCAGGATTGGACAAAGTGTTGGACATACATAGCTTTGTGCATGCATATTGGGCTAAAGATATGGATCGTAGGAGATCTACAAGTGGGTATGTGCTTAACCTGGTTGGAGGAGAAATTAGTTAGATGAGAAAAAGACAATATGTAGTGGAACTTTCAACTATAGAAGTTGAATACATGGAATCCACTCATGCAAGTAAGGAAGCAATATGGTTACAAATATTGCGTTCAGATATTGGGTTGGTAAAAAAAGATGTAAGAATAGATTGTGACAGTCAGAGTGCAATTTGTCTAGCGAAGAACCCAACCTATCATTCAAAGACAAATCATATTGATATTCAATATCACTTTGTGAGAGACATGGTTGAAGAAAATAAAGTGTTGTTGATGAAGGTGGACACTTTGAAGAATGTTGCAGATTCCTTAACAAAATATGTGAGAACCGAGAAGTTCTCTTGGTGTAGAGGATCCATGGACATTTTTTCCCTGGATTGTTGACTATGTAATCTTGTAACCCCCTTGTATGCAAAGAAAACAACAAGTGGGAGAATGTTGGGTGTGTGTTATATTCTTTGCATGACTAGGTCTAGTGTCTGTTACGTTGCACTAGGCATGCAAGGGTTCAAGGGCAGCGCCCTCGAGGAATTTATTTTTCCTTGGGAAACGTGTTGCATTTTTACCTCGTTTTTCATGTCACCTCAATTTTTGTGACCATTGCTTGGTGATTTTTCAGCACATGGTTTTTTTCGATGGTTTTCTATTTCTGGTTAAGGAATTAGGGTTTTTTACTAATCCAGGTCATTGGGTTAGGGTTTTGGATGTCATTGGATCCTATATGTATATTGTATTGTAAACAATGTATCACTATCAATGAATATAGAATATGATGGTTTTCCCGGTTTGGGTTTCCGGGGGAAAAATCTCTATGTAATGTGTGTATTTTCCATTGTATATTTTCTATTCTTTTATTGAAAATATGTTTGCAGTAAAATATTGTACAAGGTTAAAGTATAAAATGAGGAGATGACATTGAAAACTAGAATCCATCATCAGACACTTTTGCAAAATAAAAATCGTGAAAGATTTGGTGCATGAACTATTTTTGAATTGCTGCAAACTTTTAGGAGAGTTTGTAGCACATGCGATTTGAAAACTGAAAAATCACTTAGACAGTTGGGTAGATCCTTAAAACCTCTTGTACACTTGTTTTGGACATAACACTTGATGGTGACATTCAAACTATGTAGATATGATGAAAACTTTCCCTCTTTTGTTAATGATGACAACCACCACCATAAAACCAAGAATTTCATAAATGGACGCTGATAAGATTTCTAGACTTAAGAGAAAATAAAAAAATCATTTATTTGACATGAAACATGACTGAAAACCTTTGAGAATATGACCCTATGACTCAATCCTACAAGATTAAACACATGAATCATACAAGAAGGATTGATCACATGAATGACAAAGACTAATGGTATCCTTCTGAGACTAAACTAACAAAATTTAAAAAAATTGAAAAACCTTGACTCCTGTACATACTATATGTTAACATGGAGAAAATGACAAGAGGGAAAAATTCACAATTCTAGGGAAAAGTCTGGAGAAAATCAGAGGAGTTGTTGTTTACCAATCTAAAGGTTGTTGTACACTCACCATCATAAATATTATCTATACCTGATTTGAATTTTTCCTGTTTCTTGCCATATTTTCTTCTGCAAGTGGTAGAAGTTGGTCTTTGAGTTGGACAGTGCCAATGAGAAAAAGAATAAATAGGGATGAAATGGTAAATTCAGAGAGTTATAAATTTTTAGTCAGATCTCATAATCGAGCATGAGTATAACCTCTATAAACATGATTCATACAAGAACATGATAAATAACTTAAGTTCTCCATGGAAGCATTTGTTTTTTTTAGAAAGTTGTAGGAACAAGACCTCTGGGCTTGAGTAATCAGTGAAACTGTTAAATGTGGAAGACTTCCAAAACATATTTATTTTTGGGAAAAATGTTTTAGATGATACAGGTCCATTCAAAATTTAAATAATAAACAAGGAAGGCTACATTTATTTCTTGATGGTTCCTGTCTAGTGCGGTGGAGGCAAAGTTGGAGGTGCAAAAGCATGGAAGTTGACATGGTTGAGTACTTACCATTGGAGTAGTGATATTGATTAACAAGAACACTCAAGGAGAGAGTGTTATGTTAAGGTATGATAACAAAATAATCGAATATCAGTAATGAATATTGATAAGGTATGTTGTAGATTGGATTCCACATTCAATTATGAATAATAAAGGAAATAAGAAACGAGTGACTTCAAAAAGAAATAGAGAATGCAAACAAAACATTCATTGTAATTGGTAGGTGCAATTCATATTACAGTAGAAAATATAGGGAATGACCAGATTATTATATGTCAATATTATATGAAGAAAAGAAATGGTGATAGGTATATGGAACCATAGGAGCTCTTGGTTATTGGGTTTTAGTATTCTATGCTACAAGAGAATATTTAGTTAGGGTATATAAGATACCCACATAAAGAGAAGATATATGAGATTCATTACTATTATAGCTAGTTATTGTGCATAACCGAGTAACCATGTTAGGGATAAGATCATGGAGCAAGCCAATAGAAAGAGAATTCCATATTCATTCATAGGAAGCTAAGGTAAGTTCCTTAACCCCTAAAAATAGACAAAGAAAATTAAGTAATAAGGGTTGTAAGAGATATTTACAAAGAAGGAAGTGATGGAGATTGGTATGGTAGAGAGAAATATGCCAAGGAAAAAGAGAACAAGGATCTCATGACATGAGGTGTCACTCATGTGATAGGTGAATAATCCATGTGGGAAAGTGTAAGAATGCTTGGAATAATTTCAATTCGTGAACCAACAAATTATGTATAAATAATTTATAGTACATCCACTTGTTATATTAGAGTGCATAGTGGAAGCATGGTACAAAGGTAAATAATTCACTAGAAGAAATAATGAACTTTCATTTGTTTTCAAGGTTCCATTAAATAAATAAATCATTCCATTGTGTGCATATTGGTCTTGGTGGATAGAATTAGACTTCACAAAGAATTACTCAACGAAGTGAAAAAAATTATGTAACTAAACAAGCCCATGGATAGCTAGAGATGATGGTAAAATATGCCATAATGTGGATAGTTGATATGGTTGGAAGATATTACAACATCAAGGGAACAATTCCAACATTAAACGAGCATGATTGATGAGAGATGAAGGTAGGTAATGTTGAGTGCATTCCAAATGTGTTAAGTTCATTCCAAGTGTATAAATGGATGAAAATTCAAAGAAGAACATAAGAAGTGTAGTGATTTATAGAATGGAAAGATTTAGACAGAACATGAGAAGGAAATCATATCTATGCTTGGAATTCCTGCAATGGAAAATGGAACTTGAAATGAGTGTTGGCCTCCCATTTCTCCATCTTTTTTAGTGATCAATTTACCTTTTTACCCTACCTGTGTACTTGAATATTGTCCAGGTACCCAAGCTCATTGATTGGCATATATATGCCTCCCCAGATGAAAAATGACCACATGGGTTTTGAAGGATAATGTGTCAATATAGTGTTGTGTTTCTTGGTTCATACCCAGGTCCAATAAGGAAGCCTCCAACTCATGGTCAAAGACTCGGTCAACCATATGCTAGATTAGTTACAGTGATCTTCACGCACAATTTTTGAGCCGATGAAGATGAATTTGAGAATTATGGAACATGGATTTTATGTAGAACATCCTAATTTGAGTGAAATCAAGTGGTTTTCTTACAAAGTGCATTGTTTGGGAGATATGACCATTTCTATAAACTACGTTTTCCAATATTTATTGTTGCGGTTGGTTTTCAAACTACATGGAACACCCAACTCAACAAATTAGTTGAATCAATATTTTCTCATATGTTTATGTTATGAAATATCATGTAACTAGATCACACATTATCCTCTCAACTATAATCAACCCAAAATTGTAATTCTTGTTATCTTATATGCTATTCATAGTTGTACAATTCTGATTTGTGGGAATTGGTTTCAATACATTCCATTGCTCTCCTCTGTATAAATGCACATAAATAATAATATGGAGTAGAGGAGAGTGTAAGAGATGTATTAAAAATGATAGATTAGGATGTATATTAAAGGAAGGAAACCATTGAATTGTACTCTGTTTATTTGATTAATAAAAGGATTGTTCATTACACTTGTACATGAAATTTTAATTAGAGTTTAAGGAGTTGTGTTTTCATGGAAGTGTTGGCCAATTGAGAAGGGCCCCTCAACTAGTAAGAATTGTGTCATTTTATTTTATTTTTATGTAGTTTTAGTTCCTTTATATGATTTTTAGTTTAATATTACATTACAGTTCTATGTTGGTTTGTATTTAATCACTTACAGAAATGAGACATTGATTGAAGAACAAGATTTACTTCATAATGTATTACACGAACACTTGATGGTGAAAGACTGTAATTGGTGCCTAGAAATTACTCTTGTAAACTCCATCCAATGATCATATATATTTTTGATGAAGCTTAGTTTTCTTGTTGTTGTGTGTTTCTTTCAAGAATTTACCAAGCTTTTTGTGTACACCACTAAGGGACAACCATTGAAGATTAAGGATCTAATAAGCTACACAAGAAAAACCACATGAACATTCATAGTAATGAAAGATAGTGGTTTAGAGCCAAGTAACATTAAGTAATCTCATAGTCCAGTGATAAGACACAATTCCATAGTGTTAGTTGGTTTGATTTCAATTGGTTCGAATTTTTAGGTCTTAAATAAACTCATCCATAGGTTATTTGGCACAAAGACAAGATATTCATCATAGAAATATCATAAGAATGTTTTATTATTGAAACACAAACTTCATGGTATAATGAACTTGCCACAAAGCTTGATTGAATACCAATTAGACTTATGGACATGTACTTAAGTCAGATTTTATTGAACATTCACAAGTACATTTGATTTCATTTATCACATTAAAATATGAGTTGATTCCTTTTTCTTGATTTCAGTTTTAAATTAGTTTAACAATGTTTATGTATTAAGATAGGAGAGGATAGGATCTGATCCTACATTTCTTGTGCTTGCATATCAAAGTTTATGAATCTTAGATTGATGATTTAATGTCAAGGATTTATGCATATAAATAACTTGACATTTTTGGCACTGCTGGTCTTCAAGCATGAAGTGATGGAATATCCAACAATACTGAGAGGGGGGTGGGGGGGTGAATCAATATTGCCTACTTTTTCTTTTTATCTTCATCCATATTAAGCACACATATTAATTATTCAATTAAGAAATATATGATGAACAACAAACCCTTATGAACACAATATTTTATCGTGGAACCCAGTAGGGAAAACTGTTGATACTGAGAGGGGGGTGAATCAGTATCAAGTACAATTTAAAAACCTTTTTCAAATTATACTTAAACCATTCAATTATATCCAATGAGAAATGAACAATAGTATAAGAGTTACACCAATACACCACAATACACCATGCATAATATATGAGAAATAATCAATAGTTTTTGTTCAAGGGAAGTAATGACTTCCAAAGGTAGCTACAGATTCCAAATGTAAAGGGAGGGATAAACCTCCAAGAGGATGATACAATCCTCCAATATAAAGATATATTTGAACTCTCTATCCTTGCCCCTTCCTTCCACCCAAGAATATATGAGAGATAATAAAACTTTATTCAATTCTGGTCTGTTCCGAAGACCCAACTTGTACAGCATGCCCCGCGCTC